>KV448439.1:0-32840 GCA_001658105.1 Rhizopogon vinicolor AM-OR11-026
GAAGTACGGTTATCCCACAGAGGGTACAGCTCAAAGCATGTTCAGCATCATCACTATCATGTCTGGTGATAAGGAAGATGTGGAATTTACCCGAGTACCTACGTTGTTTAGGCCCCACTGGTCCAAGTATGTCCTGCCAAGATTTACTCCACGTCTGTGTCGTCAACTGATTTTTATAGTGTTTTGCTGGATGACACGGACGTCACGCGAAAGCTAGGCGGTGGAGCATACAAAAGGTTTGGAATTGACCCAGGCACTGTGACGTTGGTCATCATCCGTCCTGATGGATACGTTGGCATGATCGCGCCTGCGAGTGCATTGGAAGACGTAGACAGTTACTTCGCAGCTTTTATGATTCCCCGGAAGGTAGTATTAGGCACTGAGTAGTCTTAACTGAATCTGTGATTAATATATGTATAGAGTACTTAGTGTACTTATAGAGAGATGATGCCACAACTCAGACTACGTAGATGCAAATCTGGCCTTCGCGTCAGGCTGGTGGGGCAGTTAACATTCCCGGTGGGTCAGCACGAACTACTTAGTTGGTGGGCTCCCATGGTTGACTCTCCTGTTGTGGTAATTCGCTGGGACGTCAACACCCTTCAGGCAAGTGGGTCCTTATGTGCGTATCCGAGTGGGATTCTCATGAACTTGCAGACTCGCATATGCTATTTTACGTGTACAGGACATTGTACAAGCTGCAAAGAGGGGACTTCGAGACCTTTAGTTTGCCGATGAATTACTCGACTCGCTTGCGAATTCTATGTTCTCGGTTCATTACTTATCGCCAGAGCTGGGCTGGATTAGGGGCTATCTTTCCCGATCCGCCACTTGATTGTGTATAATAATATGATCAATGCACGTACATCCTCATTGATGCATCTCCCGTCATCATTATGACACTAAACGGTGTTACGCAAGGATGGAATTCGGCTGATATCATCACTCGGGATATCACAGAGGACGACCCTGAAGAAATTCTTTCTTCTTCTCTCCAAACACTCTACGACTATACTCCAATTACTCATTCCGCCCCCGGATCGATATTTACCTACACGGTAAAATGTGGCGGAGGAGGCTCAGAAATGATTTCACTTCAGACACCAGACACGCAAGCAAGTAACTGGTCTTTGCACGCCTCATCTATCTGGGTATCCTCCCTTCACATCGCAGATTACATTGAAGATCTGCAGTTGGATCGATTTAAAGACCTAGACAGATTGCATGTCCTGGAGCTTGGCGCTGGCGCTGGATTGCCTTCGATCATGATTGCACGGACAACGCCCAATGCTGCCGTTGTAGTCAGTGATTATCCGGACGAAAGTCTAATATGCACACTGTCTGATAATGTTCGCCGCAATTGTACTTCTGAACGCTGCTGGGCCGTCCCTTACGCCTGGGGTAACGATATATCCCCACTCGTCGCACCCCTCCGCCAGCAGAATCCTGAAGGTTCTGCACTCTTTGACATCATCGTCGCAGCTGATACGCTGTGGAATCCTGAGCTCCACGTTCAGTTTATTAAGACACTTTGCATGTGTCTCAATCAGAGCCCGGATGCTCGCATACATCTCGTCGCTGGTTTACATACAGGAAGATATACCCTTCAATCATTCCTGGACGTTGTTATGGCCCACGGACTTCAAGTAGAAAGAGTGGTGGAGAGGGAGGTTACGGGTGGCATTCAAAGATCGTGGGATGTCACGCGCGCCGAGAGTGAAGATGAAAGGGAGAGACGGAGGTGGGTAGTTTGGATGATCCTGAAATGGGCATGAAATTCACGATGTAAACTACAATGTCTAACTCGATGCTTCGAGTACAGCTAGTCGTTAGCAAGAGATGATTACCGAAAATAAGCTAAGCATGAACATAAAGCATTGGACTACCATGATATAAAAAATCAAGGAGATTAAGTACTCTACGAAGTCAGATCAGGATATGCTGGAATGTCCCCCAAAGGTCAGAACGCGGATGATAGTTTGCCCCTCGTGTTCCTATGACAAATTTCAGGTACTGTAAAATCGAGAAGAGGGAATACCTACATTGTATAAGATCACGGCGTCTTCTGTAGCGTCAACCCAAGTGATATCCTGTACTTGCGTGGTGCTTGTTCTCACAAACTCAGATACGTCAAGCCTGAGGATTTGACTGACGGTACTCCAGCTCCCATTCCACAACCTAGTCGATGACCGCGGCGCGAGACACCGCAGGCACTCTGCCGCGTACTCATTGAAATCGAGCACGTGAAGGCGGCTTCGGGAATCGGCTACGCAATTTTGTTCGCGGACACCTTGAAGAAATACCAGTTTTCTTCCCACTGCCTTGAAGGTATGTGCTTCGTCCGGCAAATGAACCACAATACAGTGGTCCTGCCATTCCTCCCATGATAGAATCTTATCTCCAAGGCTAGGTGGCTGAAAGAATGATTCTTTCATCACTAATACCATTTTCTTGGAGCATCCTGGCGGCGTTGAATGGGAGGGGAATTCGACTAGGATGACAGTCGCGCGTCGGGACGGATCAGAATAAAAGAGGGTCCCCGCCGGGGGAGAGACATTGGGTTTGAGAGAGGAGTTGGGACAGAGTTGCAGAAACGATATAGACTTCCATGATTCGGGTAAATCATATGATATTATCTGGGGTGAGCGCAATCGTCGACCATCGGGTATGTGGTGGATGACAATTTGAGGGGAGCGCTTGCCACGTTCGTGAAGGTACAACCCATTTGAACTTCGTTCCCACGTGGAGGCAGCAGATTCTCCACTATCATCGTCTTCGTCCTCATCAGGATGAAATAAGACCATCAAGCAGGATTCGTTGAGGATATCGAATGAGAGGAGGTCACCAGTAAACTGCAAATTTCACAGATTAGGCCTTGGGAAGTCCTTGCGTATAAGAGAACACCTTACGCGTTGTTGTTGGTCCCTACCGGTGCGCCAATTGACTAGGACCAGTTCTGTCGTTCCTTCGCCTCCTTCAACTTCAAGACGTAGAGATAGACCGACTATTTTCCCATGAATCTGGACGCGTTCAATGGAAATGCGGTGGCCAGGAGGCGGGGTGCCCCACCAGTCGGTCTGAAATTGAAATCGCATATTCTCTGCATGTGGGTGTCGCTGGCATGTCCACATATCAAGAAAGTGAAGACAAGCAAATATGGGTCCATTCCTGGAGTGGTGGTCAGCATGCACTGAGGGTCAACCAGAAGTGTCTTACTGCGGAGGGAGATAAAGTTCCGCGAGCACCAAAAGATTCTGAAGAGGATCGATAGCGACCTGGCGGATTTCGAAAGGCAAATTAAATCTGCAATATCGTAATTTATCAACCAGTGGCATCCTGTACGAGCGCAGCTCATAGATATGAAGCGACCACTGAAAGAATCCGTCATGAGAACTTTCACTGGCGTGATAAAGGAATCTCCCAGAAACTCCAACAATCATTGGTGTAGGTATGCGAAGCCTGTCCTCAGTGGTCCAATTTAACGCTAGCCATCCTCTTCTGTGGCGGAGGAGCGGGTCCAGCCGCGTGCGTGGTGGATGAGAGATTGAAGAACCATCCGTTAAACCGGACAAAGCAAGCTCGCATCGGTATAGTAACGTCGAATAATTTGCAACGATGTCCTTTATATATCGAGAAGTCTATTAATGAAATGTTAAGCAGACGGACATTGACTGGCACTTCAGATACTCGTACCTTGCAGAAGCAGAGTAGTGAATGAGGATCGAGCTCTTCTAGAATAATAAAAAGAATCTCCCTAGAGAGCTTAAGGAGAGACATGACCAGCACGCTGACAGGTTAATGATTTGTTTGTAGACATCCCGGTCTTCACCTTTATATGAAACTACACTGGGGCGATTGGCGCTCGCGACCGGAAGACAAAAGCTTCGGTGGCGCGCAGTGAACTTCGTAAAGAAGGGTGTAAGCGACGAGTACAAGGAACCTTATTGACGCAAAGCATGAGTACGTAGAACGAAGCTATCATCCAAACGATGTTAACCACACCCTTGGGCAGTAACTGCCTTGTCCGTTCAAACAAGCGGCGGGACCGAAGACGACTTTTGTGAAGCTCGCCATGTCAACCATTGGGTAAGTACGATTTGTCGTTGTGATCTTGTCAAATCCATAGCCATGGACAATAAACGTGGTGGCTGGATCGGGAAGGACAGCAAGTCACCCTGGAAATTCGAACACTTATTATTTCCAGTGTGATATATTTGGTGGGACACGTCCAAAATGGTGACCCTTGGTGATCATGAATGCGTTATGCGACAGGGACAAGCAGAAAAGCTAGTCCGGGATCGTTTCACGTCTGCATGTGGTTGACCAACACTGAAAACCGAAATTATGTAATCGTCGGCATGAGTGACTTAACTCAGGCTGTGCTTACTCATCAAACTCTCCTTCGAGTCGCCGGTCAGTGGGACCTTGTCCAACGATATCCATGGTCTGCAAGAAGTGTGAATCAGTATGTCACTATCATCTTTTATCAACACGCATTCTTACGTTGTTCTTAGAAACTATCCAAAGTTGCCGCTCCAGACCCGTTTACATCCACTTTTCAAAGTGTAAAGGATGGATCGCGGAAAGTGGGCGAGAACAAGCTGCTAAGCCGACCTGGAAGCTCGAGAAATCGGTTTCAGGCGAGTGAGGTATGACTATTCCTGACGTGCACTTACTGGGGAACCTTTTCTAGCCATATCAAGGCAAATGCAAGGATTGCAAGCAGCCCGTGACGCAAAATAAAGCAAAGTACTGCCACGGTGAGTATTCGCACCACTGTAGGTAAGATCGATGCACTCATTCCATCCTAGGTTGCGCATATAAGAAAGGTCTTTGCTCTATCTGTGGCAAGCAAATATTGGATACGACAGGGTATGCGATGTCAAGCAAGTGATGGGAAACCTATTGTATTCTTCAATAAGATACCATTGTATCATACTTAGTGTATTCGCCCAGTATGTCCTCCATCCTTCATCAGTTGCAGTTCTAGTAGATTATAGTCGTATTATAGGTACATAGATGTGACATTCCATTGTAGGGTACAGATAAATCATTGTATGTCTATTTACCACCGAGTAAATTTGCAGTATGAGTATCTAAATGCTTCCTGAGGTCCAAATGCAACGCGGGAGTTACTGTGCTCTAGATTTTCACCTTAGCCCTCTCCTGGAATATCTCAGAATCAATCGTGTCCGTCGTTATGAACCGGTGTATGGTGACATGCTTGATCTGCCCATACCTCCTCAATCGTCCAATGGCCTGCGTCTCGCATGCGTCATACACCTCCTGGCTCTGAGTGAGAAGAGGGGAAAGAAAGATTCCATGGTTGGCGACCGTTAAGTTGGCGCCACTGGCGCTTTCGTCCATGACATTCAACAGAAGCACGCGTTCCTTACTGCTGTTCTGGAACTGCTCCAAATTTTTACTTTTTTGGGTTGCAGAGCCGTTGATTTCCAAGTACTCGATCTTGTGCATCTTCAATGCATGAGCGACTTTTGCCATGAGGTCCGGAAACTGGACAAATATGAGAACTCGATCCTTCTTCGCGATTTGGTTCCTGAGGTCAGAGATCATGAGTTTCGTCGCGCAAACATCAAACGACCACGTACTTGACGAGGTCCACAACCATCTCCAATTTCTTCCCGTAGTGCTTGCCGTGTCCATCACGAGCTTCATCATCAACTCCCAGAGTCTCTCCCTTCACAATGTTGAGAGCACGAGCAGCAGCTTTACACTGACCGGAAGAGACATAAACACATTCCTCCTTGTCAGCAGCCTCCTTGACACATTTCATGCAGCCAGTATGGCCACATGAAGACAGTACAGCAACTTCGTCCATGGGTACCTTGCTACGCTCGCATCCTGAACACGAGACGATAGGAGGCGTCTCCCTCTGCTTTTGCAGGTCGCGCACAACGGTGAAGTAGCGAAGTGATCGGACACGTCCGATGAGCTCCTTGTTGAGCTTATGGATGATGTATGTTTGCTCGCGATGTTCCCAGACAGCCTCCTTCATTTTCTCTGTCAGGTTCATGTCGCCCTTGGCCTTGTTCTTCCAATGGTTCGTGGATAGAACCGGGACATCAGCTTTTGTGAGAAGTCCTTGTATAATTTCCGAAGCTTCGCGGTCTCCAGCGCCGCCTTCTGATCTCGAAACACGGACGTACTCCTGGAACAAACTCTCTTCTGGGAGCTTGCCGATAGATTTCTCTTTCTTGATGGCTTTCTGAAACTCCCTCAGCAATTCCTTCTTGCACTCCTCGAGCTGCTCGGTCCTCTCTTTGACGATGATCTCGCAAGCTTTCATGGCATTCTCCTTGTCCTTGACATCGAGATCGAAATGAGAACAGCGCTTCAAAAGGGCCTCCTCTGCGTTCCTGAAAGAGAAGGTCACATGGTAGCCTTAGCAAAAGATGTTCGCTCTTACTTGCTCTCGCCGAGAGCAATGTTGAGGCGTTTCTCTCGGTCACTCTCTGACTTCCTCGGACGCTTGGTAGCCATATCGATGGCGCGAAGATGATGCTCTAGTTCCAAGTAGATCGCTCGCTCTGCGGCTGGCAAAACGACTTTTACGACTTCGAATGTGCATGGTATCTCGTCGATTTCTGCGATGTTCTAGAGCACAAGTTCAGTCTTTTGAATTAAATTACACTTGACGAGAGTATCTCACCTGCCGCACGAACATGTCAAGGAACAATTGACCAAGATTGTGACGATGAGCATGCCACTCCTGCGTGTGTACCTCACGGAATGAATGGAACTCTTCCACCTCTGTAATGATAATTAGCACGCTCCATTTGTGGCTGTAGGAATCTTACTCGTTTGTTCGCGGATGCGTTTCTTGATCATAGCTGACTTGCCCTCACCATCATCATCTATACCAAGATGAAGATTGAGATGTGCGGCAATAGTCTTCACTGAACCGAAATCGTGAATCGGTGGGGTGCCAGACAATACCCACCGTCGATCACCGGTCAGTTTGGTGACCATTGAATGTACCTTTCCACCGAGGTACGTATACTCGTCCACAACGATGCGCGAAAAGTGGAATACTTCCAAAGGTGGAGCGCAAGTTTGTGTCCAGTCTTTCTTGACTGCAGTGGTTCCGAGTTTCCATGGGTCGGTATCCTCGCGACGCTTCTGCTTTTTTGCGGGTTTGTCATCGGAAGCCGTGGTCTTGCGCTTCTTTGAGGTTTTCGAAGATGCGGGAGATGAAGGTGGGTCGTCGACCTCCATGCTGTCAGTATCTTCACCAGAGCTCTTGGTCGACTTCTTCGTTGCCTTCCTCTTCGGCGCTGCCTTGATACCGTATTTGCCCTTGCCCTTGCCCTTGCCCTTGCCCTTGCTGTCCTTCTTGCCGTCATCCTCATCCTCTTCATCGATATCTATGTCGGATGAATCTCCGACTGAATGGCCATCATCAGATGAGGAGGTTGGCGGGGGCGATGGCTTCCGTGACGGCTTGCTTCGAGGTCTTGTGGTTTTTGACGCCTTCTCGGCGGAAACATGATCGTCTGCGTCATCTGAAGTATCTCCGACGTCGTCATCATCCGATTGATCCTGGGGACCTTCCTCTTCGTAATCACTGCCATGGCCATCTCCTGTTTCGTCATCAGAATCGATCACAATAACCTTCTTGGAAGCCTTGCGCTGGATTCGCTTTCGTGGAGGTGGCTCGTCTGAATTTTCCGAATCTGAAGTCTCCACAACGGTTCGCTTCTGCCTTGCGGGCACTGTGATGACGACTTCGCAAATTTTACCAGACGAGGTGGGTTTAGCAGGGAAGATCTGTGCTTCCGACGCGGAATCGTCTTTCTTGAGCTTGGCCTGTGAGGACTCTCCTTTGGCTGCAGCTTCCTGATAGGCCTTCCCCACGAGGCGCTTCGGCACAACAAACAATTGCGCCTCTAACTCCTCCTCTATTGCTAGCAGTCAGGGTACGTTAAGCGCGAAGGTATTAAACATACCGCGTTTTCGAGCGTCTTGAATGTTTGCAATTACGCTCGCGGAGCCTTCAGATTTCAGTCGCTCAACTTGATTCCGTAGGGATTGCAGGGTGATATTCAGGCGTGCATTGAAGTAACGACCGTCTTGGGGAGGTAGAGAGCCTCCCGCAGCGAAGGCTTCCAAGTTGGCAAGATATACTGTGCTCTGGAACAGATTGGAGGCGACGATGACCAAGTCTGCGTCCTGAATATCTTCAACGGTGAGATTGTTGATCTGTGCAGCGGTGGAAATCACCACAATGTTCTTGAACCGGTTGCGAGCGAACTTCTGGGCTTCCGAGCGCCATTGTCTTGTGAGATGAGGAGGGACGATGACCAGCGTAGCCTGGACTGGAACCTTGCCAATAATATCGCCTTTCTCATTGAACTCTTTCTTCACGCTCTTGGCTGTACAGTCGATAAGCCCAAGAGTAATTGCCGTCTTCCCATAACCGACTTGATCTGCCAAAACTCCACCTCGAATGCGTATTGGACGCTGCGCCCGACCTTCTGCGCGCCACCCTAGAGGCTCCAGGACAGCTTCAGATATCTCTTCCTCGACAAACGGTTCGGAATCTTCCTTCTCTCGGGCGATCATCCAAGTGAGAGAACGGAGCTGTTCAATACGCAGAGGGAGTTTTTCCGGATCAAAATTTGGAGGCTGCGAGTGCTCTAGGTCGAACTTATTGCTGAGGAGTCTGAAAGGAGGGTTATGAATCTTCACGGAAGAAGCAAAATCAGTATCCAGCCTCCAGCTTAGCACCGGTCGCTCCAAGCGATTCGTGGTGGGGAGTCGTGATAGAGCTTTATGCAAGATAGAAGCAACATTAAGCCCCACTTTCACCACGCCAACTTGATTTTCCATCTTCAACTGGGTGACGAACGGGGTCGGACGAAGCTTGAGGTTCCTCTCATACTGCCCGGCCTCCTGGGTGTCTTCAATCGCAACCACTTTCTTGCCGTTCTTGGTCCACTTAACAGTGGGAGGGGTGGGAGCACAGCGTTGACAGTGCGCGAGGTCATCTGGAACTTCGACATTCTGCCATTGACCGAGGTTGTCGTCGACGTGTCGTACACGCTCCAGCAGCCAAGCTAACGCCTTGAAGGTACCGCGCTCCCGGACCTTGTTAACCTCTCTCCATTCTCCTCGAGGCCATTCTGTACCCGCATCTTCATGCAGAGGCACAGTGCAAGTCAGAAGTGCGTTGGCGCTTGCGCATGCATCAGTCGTGACATTGGCGCTAAGCGTGCCTACGGGTACAGCGAAAGATGCATTCATAAGCGCGACGGGCTGTAATTCAAAGTTAGATAAAGTTGAGGACCACGCAGATTGGAGTAACTCACTTGAACCTTGACCGATTCCGAGGTTATCCAGTGAAGAGGGACATGACATTTGACACGCTGTTCCCCTTGGACGTCCGACTGCCTCCATGAAGGGTAGAGCTTGCAGATTATGGGGCGGAATTCTCCGTACTCGTATCGCCGGGTGCTCGTCGTAAAGACAAAAGGATCGTCCGTGGGATTGCCGCATCTTGTCGGATCCAGCATCATGAACAATGGAGGTAAAGAATCATCATCATCACTTGGGAGCTTCTTGTGTAGAGCACTGTTGGCTGTCCCACATTTATCAAGGAGGACATATGTTCCGGAAATATCGCGATCAAAATGCGACATCTCAGACTCGGGGATGGTAATATGAAGCCGTGAGTGAACGACCTTCTCCTTGAAGTCCTTGCCTTGTAAACCTAGACGAGCTTCCCAAGAAGGAACCATTTCTCCGTTGCCCTCGATGGTAATCGTAACCTCACGCGCAGCAGGAAGAGCGAATTGCCAGCACCCGCGCAGAAGATCCTTCTCGCATCTGAATCTCGCGATGGGCATCTGAAGTAAACGGCGAATCTCTGCATTTGCAGGCTCATCATCACTTGGCTTCGCATAAAGGCGCCACTCCGTCTGTTTGGGGTCGAGGTGTAACTCGAAACTAGCATGAGGTGATTGGTATATAGCAGACCAAATCTCCTGGCGCTTAGGTTCGACAAAGCGAAGCTCTGAGCTGGTAGCCCTCAGCACAGCGGAGCACCAGCTGTTCCAGCGTTTCTCAGGTATTGCGATGCCCGAAGTCTCTCTAAGACTGACAAGAAGGTCTTTGTCGACGCCGCTAAGGGAGATGCACATAGGCAGAGCAGACTTCAGCCCCCGCACGAACGTTGAAGGATTGAGACGCGGGACTTCCTTAACATCGAGAGGCTCGAAATTATGTTCCGGACGACCTGCGCATTTCCTGCAGGATGAGGAGCCGCAATCTTTGCAACGCATGAGGTCACGCGTCGTGATATCCTTTCGGCCCTCGCATTGACAAAGGCGGACACTCTTCCGCGCATCCTCCAAAATGCGAGTAATGGAGTCCGTCTGCGTGGCGGTCAGATCTAATGGTCTCTCCACAAGGTTCCCGTGTCCTTTGATACGTCCTTCAAGATCGACGGCAGCGGCAGCGTCGAGGTCAACATCCATGGCATGCCTGTCCTCCTTGTGACCAACATCCTTCTTCATCTCGTACGTCTCCTTATCGTTACCAGACTTAAGTAGCTTCTGGCCGACAACCAAGGCAGAGAGTATGCATGCACCAACAACAGTGGAGGACATGGCATTCCCTGCAAGATCCGCCAGCTCGTCTTGACTCTCCCTCGTCAGGAGGAGTTTATCAATGGGGAGTCCTTGCATAGCCAGCGCCTCAAGACCAATCATGGGCCCACCTCGGTTGGTGATGTATGGAATCATGGACGGAGTCAGACAAGGGCAGATACCGGTCTTGCTCGATCCGGTCGCACGGTCGACATTCTGTGACAGGTTCCACACCAGACTGTTCGTCAATCAGCCACTTATGAATGTAATGTAAACAGGATGCGTTACGAACGTCTTATATGACGGATCAACGCCGATTTTTGCGGAGCGTAGCAGACTAATATCCATCAGGTCCCAGACACGTTCTACTTGTCGCACTCCCCAGTCTTGCCATGCGAAATCGGGCAGTCTGCAAATACCACCTGTCAAAACGTCAGCTAGAGTTAAACCCGCAAACTCGATGGATGCCTACCTTGCTCCCAACCCGTTAGCGGACGTTTCTGCCCCAATTCCTCCTCGTCTCTTCCACGCGCGTGGCGTGACTCGCATCTAGTCCAGTCAGTACGTCCGGTTCGAGTATCAGAGCCACCGCTGTCTCTAACAAGCAATTGCCTTGCTTGGTGAATGCGAGAATCGTCGGAAGGAAGGAGGAACGCGTCTAGCGTCGATGAAGCGGGTCGTTTCAACTTGTTTACAACTAGGTCCTTCCACTTTGCTGGCATGCTTGACCCTCTCTTGTCAACAGCTAGCAGATATTTGCGCATCCGGGTATGTGGGATATAGTACTGCTTTGTATCCACTTTGATATGCTCTGCGCTGTAACCATGCTTTTCAAAATACTCTTTCACCCTGTCCCACGGAGCAGAGCAGACGTTTTCTAGAATGACCAAAGGGGGGCGATGATTTGTGACCCAGGACATCATACCATGGAAAGTACGACCGGATTCTCCTCCACCATCGATAGTTTTCTTCTCGTTATTGAGATTAGAGTAGTCAACGCAAGACGTGCCTGCGACAAGGAGATCAACGTCTCCTGGAACAGGGGCCAATGCGCCATAGGCTGTCGTTCTAAACAACATCGAAAGTCTGTTCAGCAAATAGAAGAGTCACAAGTATAAAGAGAACACACGCTTGAGGCTCTCCCAATTCGCATACATCTCTGAACAGTAGTGGCGGTTGGAAGTTGCGTTCGATGTATGCTTGCTTAAATGGCTCAATCTCACACGAGAATACGTGCTCGAATTGAAAGGGAATTCCATGCTCCTCCTGAATGACCTGCCCGATGAGCTCGAGAGCAAGCAAAGGCGACTCTGTGCCAGAACACATGGTGGCCACACGCAGTTTTCGGCCTTTGATATGCTCGGCGACGTCCAGGAATTCTGGAAGACGTGATACCAAATCACGGAACATGGCAGGGGTTTCATGGATGGGTGGTAAAGTTGATGATTCAATTTTGCCATCCGTCTTCGCAGACTGGGCAGGGATATCATCATCAGATGCTTCCTCCAAATCGTCCTTGGTTTCCTTCTTCTTGACTTTCTCCTTCTTCTTGACTGTCTTTCTGGATGCTTTCGAGGCCTGAGGCTTTGCACAATCATCAGATGTCTCCTCTGCAGTAACTTCGTCCACTGGCTTATCGGATTCCTTTTTACCACCAAAGAAAGAGGTTATGGCCTTTTGGCCTTTCGCGTCAGATTTGGCCTTGACCATGGTCACAACTAGTACAAGAGGGATGTAATGAGAAAAAGAAAAACGAACACGCTGACTATATAACTAACGCGTCGCGTCACGTTATTGACGCGTGCCGTAACGCTGGTGACATCGTGACAAATCATTGGTCAGACAGTTCGGAACTTCGGAGCAACAAAAATAACTATATTTCGTCGGTGTTTTGTGAATACATGCAACAGGCGATAGATTAGCGTCCGTGTAAGTAGTCATATGTAATACCTAAACCAGCTCAAGTCCGCCCAGCGAAGATTTAAATCACTCCCAATACCTCGGCATTTTCTGATCGCTTTCACCGCCAACTTCCAAGAAATCTGAGGGACGATCCCGCTTCAAGTTCCGCCGACGGGTGTTGATAGGTAGCCGTTGATAAGCAGAGTCCTGACCAACAGGCTGTTGATTCGGGAATTGACTAGGCCACTGCTGACCTTGCATCCCGTATACCATCGGGTTAACGTTCTGCTGTTGCTGTTGCTGTTGTTGTTGTTGCTGCTGCTGCTGTTGCTGTTGCTGAAGGGTGGTCGCAACAGCTATGGCTATGGCCTGAGCTTGTTGCAGTTGCATCTGGAGTTGTTGATATTTGATCTCCGTGGTCTGGCGTACGTGATTTGGCAGGGATGGATTCTGAAGCATGATTGATATTTGAGAGACTTGGGCTTGAAGTGACGGGATGCTGTCGACAATCATCTGGGACATATCCATGCTAGGTTGTTGATCTGAATAGAAGTCATCATTGATGGAGCCGTCTGCATCGGGCGTCTATCCGATACGTGTCAGTTATTTACACAGCAACGGGCGAATGAGATACATGCCTCGCCGTTAAGGAGGAAAGATGCGGTATTGCTTGAGTTCTCTTCACTTTCTTTCCTGCTCTCTTCGACAACTTTATCGATATAGTCAGCAACCTTCGTTCGCATGGGCTTATCCATGACAACTTTGTCAAGCGAAGCTATCTTTTTGCCACACTTGGGGCAAGTGAAATCGTGTTCAAGTAAATGTGTCTGGATACATTCTTCGCAATACGAAGTACCACAGCAAGGCGTCTTGACAGCGTCACGGAATAATCTGTTGTCTATAGGACAAGCAAAAGAAGCATCGGTAGGAGGGCGTTCCCGAACGTCAGCAGCGGTCAAACCCTTTGGACGAGATAGCTGCTTCTGCCACGAAGCCCTGTCGTGAAGTTAGAGTGTATACTGTCACAAAACAAATAAAAACGCACGAGTCAGGCTGGGCAACAACATAACCACCTTCCGGTGTCACCATCACCCCTTGGGTCATATCGCCTTTGTTTGGATTTTCAACT
This sequence comes from Rhizopogon vinicolor AM-OR11-026, assembly GCA_001658105.1. Taxonomy (NCBI): domain Eukaryota; kingdom Fungi; phylum Basidiomycota; class Agaricomycetes; order Boletales; family Rhizopogonaceae; genus Rhizopogon; species Rhizopogon vinicolor. The sequence goes on from KV448439.1 coordinate 13,639, forward strand.
GCTTTCAGGAAACTTCGTGGAATACCAGTAGTTCGTTTAATTCGGGGCTTGTTGTCGAACTCGCGATCGCTATTTGTTGGGCAATCTTGTATCCAGTGACCTGTGAAATTTAACGTGTAAGATAGTTATAGTCCACAGTTGCCCAACGGCTGACCTTTCTGACCACATCGGTAACAAACATAACTAGGAGGCAATGGTCGTTCTGGCTGGGGACGTTGGTGAGGGCTAAACGGCTTTCCACCACGACCAAAAGATGTCCCCCTAGGGTTGTTATATATGGGCATAGCACTGTTTTACACCCAATGAGTGGGCACGGGGAGAAGCAAAATCACGTTCATGAGACACGTTCTACTACTAAGACAAAAAGCGCGAAGACGCGATACCAACTGAGACATCTTTTCCTGGGTTTCCTCCCAGTTAGTGGTCTGGGCCTGGAACATTGCAGCCATCGCAGCTGCTTCGTCATCCTTCGTAACGGAGTTCTTGGGAATAGGTGTTGACTGCAGTGGGCGTAAGACTCGCTCTCGAGCGAGGTGAGTATATTGCGTGTTATAATTACGCACAGCAGCTAATTTTGGTGTTGGAGATGATTCTTCTTTGATGTCAAAACGCTTCGACATGGCACCCTTGTGCCACACTACACCACTACCACTGGGTCTCTGAACGGTATCAGAAGTAGGAGTGTGGGCACTACCGTTGGTACCACTAAGGTACATGGCTGCCTTGCCTTTACCCGGGCGGGATGAAGGGAGACGTTTCACAATGACAGATGAAGAACGAGGAATCATCTGGGAATCATCTTTGTACTCTAAAACACACATGAAGTCTCAGAGGAGAGGATGAGAGACTAGCGCATTTACTACGCACCTTGCTGCATGGAAGTATCATATACATGAAGATCGAAGTCATTTGCCTTACCCAAATTATTGGCCATTATAATATCTCTTTTCAAGTCAAAAACGGAGATCCCAGTGCCATCGAAGGTCACCCGAGACTCATCCTTCTGGGACTTGAACTTGTAGAAAACTGAAGACGCCATGAATAGGCAAAGAATGGATTGTTGGACGGCAGCTACGATATACAGGACACGAAACTGACGCAAAACTGACCAACCGTTGGCTAACAAACAGGTGAAGTGACGAGCGCCTGAGCAGATGACGGTGAACGTGATAAACGTGGTGAGCTGACCAAGTCCTGAAAACAAGGTTCAAAACGGAGATTGAAATAAATTTATAAGCCCGCGAATGTGCTCTCGTTGAAATCGTGCAACTGTAGCAAGTGTCTAAAGCACAGCTTGACCGTTCACAACATGGTGCAGTCATACGGCAGCACGGGGAACGAGTTAAGACAGCGCAGTGTTGACTCACCTGCTCCTGCAAAATCTCTCACCACTACCGATGAGGGCCGCAAAGTGGACGAATTGCTCGACAAGCATCAGTCGTAAGTTTTTTTCTTAAACACTCTTCAATATTGCCTTAATGCGTCGTCTCTCAGCTATGAATTTGGTGGTCCTGCAGGGGTAACTGCGATGATGATTGGCTTCCCTTTACTCATGTACTACCTCTGGATTTGCTTGTGGTTCTATGATGGTAAACTTGTCTACCCCACATCCATTGAGAACATTATTCCGTTCCTCGAGACGATGTGGGCGCACGTTCGCGACGTATGTACCTGCTATGATTAAAATTTCCTCCCTGAACTTCTTACAGGATGCAAGCCCCAATGCATATGCGTGGAAAGTTTATACTGGTCTTGTCGTCTACCAGCTCTTCCTCGCGTGGGTAATGCCGGGCTATCAACAAGAAGGTCTTCCTGTGCCTTCCCTTGGGTACAAGACTCTCATGTATAACTGCAATGCTCTCTATTGCCTCTACGCAACCATGTTGACCGCTGCTACTCTGCACTACTACCACATTTTCCGTCTCACCGAAATTATCGACAACTATGGCCACATCATGTCCGTCGCCATGATTTATGGCTTTGCTGTGTCCTTCGGAATGTATTTCATCACCGTCGCAACCGGGAATCAGATCCGCATGTCTGGGAGCTTCATTTACGACGTTTTCATGGGTGCTTCTTTGAACCCCCGTATCGGCTCTGTTGACCTGAAAATGTGGGCTGAAGTTCGCATTCCTTGGGTCATCGTTTTCTTCTTGGCCGTGTCCGGAGGTTGCCACCAGTATGAACAGTATGGCTACGTCACTCCCGTACGTCCCACGCTGTGGTGTTCCTATTACTGATGACTTACAAAAATGCAGAACATGGCGTTTATGATTCTTGCGACATGGCTCTACCTTAACGCATGGTGTGTGCTAATGTGAGAATAGGTAGTTGGGTTGCTTATTCTGTTCTTAGTGCGAAGGGTGAGGAATGCATTCCCCAAACATGGGACATGTATCACGAGAAGTGAGTACTGTCATTTACGCTTGTTTATCTGATTGATTGACCGATTTCTTTTGCCAGATGGGGCTTCATGGTCATCTTCTGGAACTTCGCTGGTGTTCCCTTTGTACGTCCATCCTTCTGCCGCATGTCACCTTCGTTGATCCTTAGCGTTGTAGACCTACGTATACTCTGTTGTGTACATGGCGTCGCACCATCCCTCTAAATACCAATTTTCTACTCCCACCTACGTCGTTCTTTTTACCACCCTACTAACAGCATACTACATGTACGACCCGTCGATTTTATCTACTGTTGCTCATCTGACATTCATCCTTGTAGCTGGGACACCTCGATGTCACAGAAGAGTCGCTTCAAAATGCAAACGCAAGGCATCACGACCTTCCGCAACACGTTCCCACAGCTCCCAGGGGGAACCCTCAAGAACCCCGAGTTTATTCAGACTGCGCATGGGCAAGTCTTCCACTGATTTCTCATTATTCTTTCTCTTACCTTGATGATTTTAGGAATCGCCTCCTCATCAGTGGTTGGTGGAGATACTCTCGCAAACCTGTAGGCTAGATTCATGCCTCATGCTTCAGTTTATTAACATTGTTCCTCGTCGTCAGAATTACGTCGCCGACTGGACCATGAGCTTCTGCTGGGGTGTTGTAATCGGTGGCGCAACCATCATTCCTTACTTCTACTCCGTCTTCTTCATCACCGTTCTCATTCACCGCTGTGGCCGTGACTTTGAGCGTTGCTCGATCAAGTACGGCAAGGACTGGGAGCGTTATTGCTCTATCGTCAAGTACAAATTCATCCCCGGAGTCTACTAATGTATCAAGTTCCGTAAACCTATACCTTATATCCGTACATGTTGCTTACGTTGTCTTCTCGCTTGCGTTCCATATTACATACCCCTCGCAATAAAACACCCGCATGATGGTGGGCTTTTCGGAATGTATTCAAGACATGAGAAACCCGATGCCAGTTTTCGTAATCGTCGTTTGAATGATTTTCGTCGCTTTGGCTATCAATGCTGACTCCCTAGATCTTCAAGACGTGCCCCCAAAATTTATCACGTATTCAGGTTATATTAAATGGGGGATGACAACCGAAGCATGATATCGAGGAGAGATTGCTTACTACAAACTAGATGAGTCATTGCAGCAATGAAGTAGTAGTAAATATAAATATATAATACTGCAAGTTGAACGCAGTCACGGCCACCGGTGGGCGACTCAACCCTCAAGTCCACTTCACCTCCGCTGCCATCCTTGCACATTGGTCTGAGCAACAGCACCACACCGAGGCTGAGCTTTGGAAGAAGGTACATCACCACCCCAAGGAGCAGGATGCCTCCTCTGATTGAGTATTGCAGTCTCTGAGCAGTGTGATTGCCTATAACGATCGTAAGGGGTCTCTTTTATTTCGAGTGTAAACCTAGCCTATTGGCCAAAGAAAGTGACGTTGCGTTGTTCAAGGAGAGTGAAATCGCCTTGTGGTACCAGCTCACGGCAGAAGTCGACGAGCTGAGCACATAGTTTCCCAAGCCCGTCTTAAATCATGAGAGTCACGGAGTTCATGTCTCCAACTTGTGTCTTTATGTAACATATGGCCCTTATTTCGAACATTGACATTGATTGCCATGGGTGTTACGCTGTGAGCTGCTAGTGCTTTGTCGAGGACAATTAGTCCATCGTCGCCTTGAACCCATACGTTGTCTCCCTGAACCCGTACGTAGAACTGGACATCAACACCACGTATGTCCGGCGACCGAGATCTGCTTTAAAGGCCATTCTAGGGACGTCCTCTCCAGCAATGTGCAAGTATTCCTGGGGACAAATATCAGGAAACGCCTGATATAATTACCCAGTACGCGCTCTCATACCGTACATACCGCAAGATACTTGCCATGAGTCTCTCTTAAGGTGACCCTAACACTTCCTCGCATTTGCCTTAACCATCAACATAAAGTTTGACACAAACTTGACTGAAAATATCGGAGCATTCCTCGCCCGAGTCTGACCCTGAGTCTGATGCCACTGGACGCGCAATCATTGAATCAATGCCAATCGTAAGGAAGGAAGGCTTTGCACTTCACGAAGCTCGCGTGTAAATACTTCTATGGAGTAGAACGGCGTGAAATAGCGCACAGTGAATAAATTCGATGAGACAGTCAAGTTGGCGGTGGCCACTGGCCCAGATAGGGCACTTGCCGAATAAGGAATGAGACACTTTCTCTCACAAACCTTCCAAGTGCTTACCACCTACGTGGTCTATCTACTCCCAAGCGATGGAAGGTAACAAAGACGAAGCCATCAAATGCCTCTCCATCGCACAAAAATACAGAGACGCCGGTAACCTCCCCTCTGCACGCAAATTTGCTCAAAAATCTATAAACCTCTTCTCCACGTCCGAGGCTGTGAAGCTCCTTGAGTCCATCGTAGCGGCGGAGGCCTCGGCTGGGGCAGGTCCTTCGACCGCAAATGGAAACACGCAGGCTTCGTCTTCTTCTACAGAGACACATCCATCAGCTTCTGGCGCAAAGCACCGGAGTGCGGGCAGTGCGAATGGTACTGCTGGAGGGATGGGAGGAGAGAAACGGGAATTTACTGCTGAGCAGGTGAAGGTCGTGAAACGGGTAAAGGCATGCAAGGCTACGGAGTACTATGAGATTTTGTCCATCAAGAAGGACTGCGAGGAGGCCGAGATAAAGAAGGCCTACCGGAAGGTAATTTAACATGATATGTGCCTGTCCGATATAGCTTCTAATGTGGCAACAGCTTGCCCTGGCGCTGCATCCTGACAAGAACGGCGCTCCCGGAGCAGATGAAGCATTCAAGAGTACGTCTAGTATAGTTCCCGTGTGCGCCACTCTCTGACACAAACTCTTCTCAGTGGTTTCCAAAGCCTTCCAAGTGCTTTCAGGTATGCTCGACTTATTTTCATATTTTGCACAACTCTGACATTCACCCAGATCCCCAAAAGCGAACAGCTTATGACCAATCTGGGTCAGACCCAGAATCACGATTTGGTGGTATGTCCTCGCGCGGGCCCGGCTTCTCTGCATCCCCATTCGGTGGGGGCTCTGAAGGCGAGATGAGCCCAGAGGATCTCTTCAATATGTTCTTTGGAGGAGGAGGCATGGCCATGAATGGTGGTTTCGGAGGCAGTCCTTTCGGAGGGCCAGTATTCACCGCATCGTTTGGCCAAGGAGGCTTCCGGACAACACGTATGCGTACGAATATGGGAGGTGCACAGCAGCAGGCTGAAGGGGCGCAAGGTCGCTCGCTGCTTATGCAGCTCTTACCCCTCCTATTGCTTATTGGGTTCACGTTCCTCAGTGCAATTCCGGACATGTTCTCTACGTCAATACCCGACCCGCGATATTCGTTTTCGCCGTCATCACGTTTCAATGTTGAACGACAGACGGGTGGAATGGGCATAAAGTATCACGTCAATGGACCCGAGTTCAACAGTCATCCGCACATTGCTGCTGACATTGCTGGGGGTAACCAACGACGTGGGTCTGCTCTATCACAGTTTGAAGGACAAGTGGAACGCGTTTACACCAATAGTCTTTACGGTGACTGTCAGCTTGGAGTTGAGAGACGGCAACGGAAGAGAGACGCGGAAGTTGGAGTATTTGGCATTGGCACGGACTGGGAGAAGGTGAAGAGAATTGAGACGGAGAAAATAGATAGCTGTGAAGAGCTGAAGCGGCTGGGCGTCATAAAGTCATGAAGCGGCTACTCTGGCGCTTTGGAGTTCTGCACATCGCTACACCGATTATGCATTGTATCCCCCACCAGGACCCCTCCTATGTTTTATTTATACCATAATGTGGTCTTCGTTTCTGTGTAGTGGCATTATCTTTTTGGAGTACACGTTACAGGCGCTAATTTATGTAATTAGAATCGTGATTCGTGAGTCATGACACTGCAAGCCGTTCGCATGCGAACTTTGTCAGCCATGAGCAAGACTTCCGGTTTGCTTCTAGTCACAGCTAATAACGTTTCGCAATCCAAGGTATAGTCCCTCTCATGAGCGCAGACTCATCGGATATTCCAGCTCCAGACCCGGAGCACGAGCCTGCGGAACTCGCAAGCTTCAGAGAGCAATGGAAGGCCGAGCTCAGGCAACGGCGAACTGCTACGTCAGGCATACAAACTCAACCCGGAGCCAGTGCAAGCGCCAGTACCACCGCAGAACGTGCTGTTTCCCCAGCCCGTAGTGATACAAGTACGAAGACTGCCACTATCAGCAACACGCACCCCGCGCTTCGAGGGCTTCCCAGACCTGCAACCCATTCCATCGCAGGTGCGCCTAACGTCCCCGTACTCGCATCTCACGGCCAATCTCATCTCAGTCCCACTCTCGCTCATGCCGTCGAGGTCTATCGCAATGCTGTCCTTCATGAGCAGCAGAGTCAGCTAGACGAGGCTCTTCGGCTCTATCGCCAGGCATTCCGTCTCGACCCGAACGTCGATCGCGCGTACTTCAAAGAACACGAGCTGTCTGCCGCTAGCCCCGCTGGACACAAGAAAACTTCATGTGCTACCAAGATAGAGAGTGCCACACGGGGTGCGCAGAAGCTTAGCGTGGACAAGGATGACAAGGATAAACCACATGTGACATCAGAGTTTCTTGCACAAGTGATCAAGAGCTTTCCTGAGCATCTTGTCTTTGAACCAGAGGATGAGAAGGGGGGCCCACCTTCCGTTAATCTCATCCCTGATGAGCTTCTGCTGAAAGTCCTGCGCACTCTTGACTATACTACCGTCGAGCGGTTTGCGACTGTCAGTCGCAAAGCACGCATGCTCAGCTTGGACTCTGCGATTTGGAGGTATGGTGCTCGCCCCTTGCATGTACATTACGTTATCAATACTTTGCAACAGAGATTTTGTCCATTTGGCGTATAAGCCCCCACAGATCCCTGATGATGAGTCCTTGACGGATATCGTGAAACAGTATGGTTCAGACTACCGGAGAGTTTATGTCGAACATCCTCGCTTGCGGCTGGATGGGGTATATATTGCTGTTTGCCATTATGTGTAAGCTATGCTTTCAGAATTTTATCGTCTACACTGTCTTACAGAATCGCAGGCGGATGGGCTCTAGCGAGAACGCTTGGGTTAACGTACGTAGATGATCTTCCCACATTTCTGATGCGTCCGAATTCATAATCTCTTTTTTAGATAACCCACCTTATCACTTACCACCGATACCTGTGAGTCTCGTGCCCGAATCCTCTCTTCTCCTCGTTAACCATACACCAGCCGATTCTTCCCCAATGGACAAGTCCTATCCCTCCTCGCCAACGAAGAATGGCAACCCCAAATCGTCATTCCAATGCTCAAGCCCACCCTGCGTATGAAGGTACACACACATCTCACTCACGCTGCTCCCCCAAAACCAAAGCTCACACATTCCGCACCTCAGGGCTTCTACATCGGCGACTGGTCCCTCTCCGACGGCACTGTCTACATCACGAACCTCACCGAGAAGCACCCCGTTCCCGCGCACTCCACCGGCGAGCTGCAACAGGGCAAGTACGTCTTCCAGATGACGCTCGCGTTGCGTTCGCGCCCACTCGGGCGGTGGAATAAGCTCGATTTTATTGGGTATGACTCGGTCAATGTGGAGGATGGAGAGGCGATATCACTGCCCTTGAAGCATGAGCGCTCGTTTTGGTTCTCGAGGGTGCGGAGTTGGGCAGGGTACCATTAGAAGGAGTTGTTGCTAGACGAGTACTTGAATATGGATCCACATAAGTAGCATGTAGACACTGACAATTATTGCTTGTTATAAATTCCGACTTCGAGCCCAATTTGATCGAAAGCGTAAATGCAGCCTTCAATGCCACCAAGTCTAAGTTAAGCTACTACTGACTAAATTTCATAACAATCCAAATAGCGAGTCTACGATAAATCACGAGATAACAAGAAATAGAAAACTGACAAAACGTGAGCGGACATAATGGACATGAGGATATAATCATAATACAGTATCAATGAACATGTTACGCGACTAGCGATTCTCTACGTGCGACGTCTCAGGCCTTGCTTGATGAGATGGGAAAGGGCAAAGAAAATAACTCAGGTATGATGCATGGGTAACCGTTCCTCGTATGAAGCGTCCTACATGCCTGCTTGACGGTTTAGCATGTAGAGCTGTAGATCTTGCCAGCCTACCAAAACTCCATGTCAACACGAAGTTCCAACGACAGAAAGAACAAAATCAATCAGACACTCACCTCCTCCAACCCGACACACAACCTTCTTCGTCGTCCCGCCCCCCCTCGCCCCAGAGCGCGTCAGCGTCGTCAGCTTACACGCCACCACCTTCCTACTCAAACTGTTCGAAAACGCATACGACGCCCTAATCTCATCCCCCTCCTTCGGCGGCACCTTCAACGGCGGGTCGACGCGCTCAATCAGCAGCCCATGCGGGATCGCATTCACGATCGCCGCAACCTCCACGTCGAGCGGGTCCTTGTCGCTCGCAGGGACGTAAAGGTGCATAGGGTCGCGTTCCACAGGCGTGTACGCGCCTGCCCTCGACCCCGGACGCGAACTAGGCGTCCGCGTCGTCGACGAATCGCGGAACGACGAAGGCGGGAGCTTCCCTGCGACAACCTGTCGCGCGGATGCACGCACCGCGCTGTTCCCCGCGCCAGTATAGAACGGGATCTGTTGTGCTTTTGCTTTCAGTGTCGATTCCGGCGTCTGTGCCCTGAAGCGCGTCCCTGGGCTCAGGGGACTTTCGGGACGATAGAACGACATCGTCGTCGAGGAACGCGATTCGCAGGAGACATGCACGCTGGGAAGGGGTATCAGCGACCGGCTCGGAGGGCGTGGTGGGGGTATGCGTGTGCCATTAGGGGTATGAGAACGTGCGGTACTAGGAGAGGCATTATGCTGGGGAGGCGCAAATGCGCGCTGCATCAGCGTCGTGAGATCTTCGTCGTCATCGGTATCGGGCTGCCGCGCAGATACAGAGCGCCAGTGCATGGCGGGGGCGGGGATATGACTTGGGGTCTTGGCTCGTGGGCGTGGTACCGTTCCGAGACTGGGCGTTTGAGCTCGTGATGGGGGATGTATAGGTGGAAGATGAGGTATAGAAGGATTTGTGGATACCGAGGAAGTAATAGGAGACCAAGGACGTGAAGACGCATTTGAACAACGACTAATGCTCCTTCGTGAAGGCGTGCCCGGTACAAGAGGAACATGATCAGGGGAGAGGACAGTCTTGACATTCGGCCGCTTTGGAGTAGTGGGCTTGATGGTTGATGCAGGGTCTGGAGACTCTACCTTTGTTGAGCTGTTCCACGGCTGCTTCAGTGCTTTCTGTTTCATAGTTGAATTAGGGTCGATATGTTCAAAGCGTTTGGCAGGTGAGGATTCGGGTGTGAGGCTGTGGCTATATTTGTGTCCCTTCTCTGGAGTGAGCGGGGCACCGCTGCCTGTCCGATTGAATGCGAATATTGAAGTGCGTTGTCGTCGTAGTGTCTTCGCCGGCTCTGATGAAGGACCCTGTGATTGTGAGGAGTCCTTTGATACCGAAGACGATTCTCGTGATACAGGCAAGGGAGTGACAGGAACCGGAGGCGAGCGGACATGACCAGTGATTTTCCTTGCAAATTTCCTCAGCGGTGATATGCTCCGGGAAAGTGTACTGGTAGAACCTCGGCTCGGCGTACGGCTCTTTGCAGTGCCATTCGGAGGCGTTGCAAGATACCCATTCGACGTCTGTCCCGATGCCGTGGAACCAGTTTCACTTGGAGCTATATCCCCGCCAACGAGTATCATTCGCACAGCTTGCATTTCCCTATCTATCTTCGCCATCTTCTCCTTGAGGATACGCCACCGCTTAACAGATTCTCCATGCCGGCGGAGCGTCTCGCCATTCTTTGTGACACGGTTCTGCACGCCATTGTCAATGATCGCAAGTACTTTGGATGTAGCAGGGACGTAGTGCCTGACAGAACGTAAGCTTAAAAAGTATAATTGCAAAGGAAAAAACCCACTTTTTCTTCGCTTCAAAGGAGCTGAGAAGCTCATTGAATACCTCGATGCTCACAGGGTTCTTGTCGGAGCTAATTGAGCCCCTGTATGATGTTTGCGAGAGTGAATCATCTCCTCTCCGGTGTACTTGCCATATAAAATCCTGGGTCGTGTTAGCGTAAAACATGAAGAAAAGGCATAAGCACACCTGACAGCGATTAACTGCTTTCTCCAAGCTCCCCATCATTCCATCTGCCTGTTCGGTGACTGTTCTGAACACGGTGAGCCATTTATCTTCTTTCAGCTCCTCCCTGAGAACGTCTGTCTCGTTTTGCACGGCGTCCCACTCGGTGACGAGTACTGCATGCTTGCGGACGAGCACAGCCTGTTCGGAGTCCATGGAGTCATTGAGCTCGTTCTGGAAGGGGGAAACAGATTCAGACACGGATTTCATGCCATCGGCGACAGCCTCAAGGCGTTCATCAAGAGTCATAAGAGCCTTGTCGATCACGACGGTCGTAGCGGCTGCATCGCCTGAGGATTGAGATTTATGACGTAGTTCCTGTATTTCTGAGGGTTCTATGAGCAGGAAACAGATCATAGACCAAGAAGTCGCGTACCAAATATACGTGTCTGAATGTCAGATATACTATACGAGAGTTCAGTGATGTGGGTGGAGATGGCGAGCAGACGGATGTCACTGTGTGCGCGCGCTGTTGTTACAACTTGAGCTGAAGTTGATTGACGCAACTTACTCGTGGCTCTTTCGCTTCCCATTGCTTCTCGCGGGCAGTGAACGCGACGCCGTGATGGTGACATCTTCTGTCTTGCCGTAAATACCTGCCACGAGAGCCCATCTGGGAGAACGGCTGAATGAACGCACCTTCATCTGCATGATTCAAAGAGCAGCTGGATGATGATGAACTTGAGGATGGGGTTGGGGACGGGCGGAGAGAATGGTACTGAGAGAAGGGAGTAGAATCTGTGGTGGACGTGGACATGGATATGGCTGGTGAAAGAAGGGCGGTCATTGTGAACGGTCGTTACTGTGAACAGGACCCGTCAATCGTTATGCTGGGTGCTGGATGTGTGTGCGACGAATCGCGACTCGTTATGCGAGCCTGAGATATCGACAAGTGGTGAAGTGGTCTTGTCCCGTAAGAGCCGGTTGATTACATAGTAGTTGGTTATATACAACAATCAAGTATTTTAGGCGTTATTATACTCGTATTTAGTCTTCGGGAGAAAAATACGGGACAAGGCTTCAACTGGGAAGCAGTAGCTTATGCAACATCATGGACCGTATAATCTTGTCATGATTTTCGACAAGTTGTTGGTTGAGATTTGATTTGATTTTATCCATGACTATTCCCAGGTCTGAAATCCCTCGCAAAACTGCATCCAATTGTTGCTGGCGTTCGGCGACAATAGCGCTGATGCTCCGGTCCTTCACGCCTGATGACAAAGTGGATCAGTATTGGGGTTGAATCTGGAGTACGGGGTTTCAAGGTTTGGAATCTGGTCATCATTAACTACGGCATCAGATGTGTAGAAAATTTGGAGAAGACGTACGATGATTCGTGAGTGCCCCAGCTGTCAAAGCAACTGATCATTAATCTTCGGAGAGATGCATGCCTATCCCGTCACTTACCCTGTTCAGTGCACCAATGATACCCGAGAGGGTCATGCCAGAGACTTCTGAGTTGGCTGTCGTACCTTCGATTGCCTTCATGAAGTCTGCCAACGCGAACAAGATGAAAAGTTCGAGAAAGAAGAGACTGACCGCCACCCTTGAGGATCATTTATGTCATAGTCACAGTCACCATCGATATATCCCTTCTGCGACTGCTCGATATTACTCTAATCCACGATGCCTGAATTTTCTTATGTAGCAGCAATATATACGATTATGGGTATGGGCTAGTAGGGGTAATATGGTATAATGAATCTATCCATACAGAACGTACTGTAGATACCCATAACTCGTGTCCTGTGTAATTTTAAAGGAAGGAAGGAGGGCAACGTATTCCGTCCCCTCTTCTTCTGTCGGTCCATCTCGTCTAACGTTGTCTAAAATCAGGGAGCCCAACGAACAACCTGACCGCGCCAAAAATGCCTTGAATTCCTCATGAGGCCATCGTCCTATTCGTATCCAGGGAATCCAATAGAACGATCGTAAATTGGGGAGCGTGAGTGAATTCAACAGCTCAGCAAGTGGGTTCGATGAGTCCCGACAAAGGATGAACAAGGATTCAAGGTTCGCGTGTGTGAATGGCTCTAGGGGCTGTATGACATCTCCATATTTTATTCTGATATGTAACGAGGAGAGGTTGGGACACAGGTGGAGTAAGTGGGAGAGTACGCTTGGTTGATATATGACGATCTTGACGTTTGTCAAGTGGGCCCACCCGACATTAAAAGAATACAACCGCTCGGAGTCGAACGGGTGGAAATCTTCCAATGCATCGAGACTGCGCAGGGCAGGCGACAGTCGCGAGATGGTGGTCCCAACAGATGATCTCGTAAAATTGCCCTTGACATGACGTATCGTAAGCTCCTGAAGTACTGGAAGATCTTGTAATAGATGTGTTGTGGGGGCGTGCTCAAACGTGGTATGAAGAGACGAGATTCGGGTGTTATAAGGTTGGAGAAGGATTCGTAGATTTGCCGCATTATCTACAGAGTACAAGAGCTTCAACGAGAGTGGACGACTCCCTGATCGCTGGAGCCACGAGTTATAGCAGAAGACTGCCCGTTGCCAGTCGCTGTGGCTGGCTGCTTCCACAGACAGTCTGCACCATAAACTGGGCGTGCCCAACGCAACATCCCTCCATCGTCGGCAAATTCTGGTCAACAGCATGGGAGTTAGCCTTGCTGCGGGCGACAAGTACTTGGTCTCCGGGAGACAGCGAATAAAAATATGGGACAGGACCTCAAATGGGAAGCGCCAGAGAGCGGATGTAAGCCCTTTATGCAAGATTATGGACTGCATAATGTTGTCATGATTTTCGACGAGCTTCTGGATGAGATTTGCTCTGATTCTATCCACGACTATTTCCAGGTCTGAAATCTCTTGCGAAACTGCATCCAATTGCTGCTGGCGTTCAGCGACAACGGCGCTGATGCTCAGGTCTTTCTGTCCTAAAACAGAGTGATCCGTATTGGGGAACGCGGAGTACAGGGTCTCAAGGTCTGGAATCTAGTCACCGTCAACATGCCATCAGATGTATAGGAAATTATATACATACGATTATTCGTGAGTGCGCCAACTGTCAAAGTAACTGAACATTATTATGAGGTATACGCAACTATAACTTGTCACTTACTCTACTCAGTGCAGCAATGATATCCGAGGCGTTGGCTGTCGTGCCCTCGATTGCCTCCATGTAGTAACGCGAACAAGATGAAAATGATCTTCGAGGGAGAAGATGGAGACGACAAGGATGGTCGAAGTCTAGGGTCGACACAAGGATGAGATTATCGCACAGATTAACCAGGTATAACCAGGTACCCAGCCTGAGTAGTTCGGAAGAATACTCCCGTACATCCTTGGTACAATCTGGGCGTAGTTAAATACTGGAGGAAGAGGGAGCGAATACCAGTGAACCGATATAGTATCACGTGGTATACGAGCTCTTCCGTTGTCAACGTTTCCTTGTCTCTCCATTCTATTTACATTCTACACCTGCCAGATGCATCGATGTGACCTACTGTCTGAAACCCAATATTGTGGAGATGACGCCGATGCGATGTGTCAATTTCTAATTTCTGATTGTCCAGGTCGATGACACCAAGTCACTAGCTAGTACTAGTGACAAGCTGAATGTGAGCACGCCTGAAACCTGAGGCCTGAGATGTCAGCTCTTGTAAGCCCTTGACAGTCCTCGTACTCGCACTCAGTGTCAAACTGGTGAACCTCTGGGAGTGTTAACTGCCTCATCGCTCCAACGGACGAAGGCACTTAGGCAAGATCTGCGCCCACACAGCGTCACTTGCGTAAGCATCATCTCTATACTTCAGGCCTCCATACATATATTCTATTAAGACTACTATGCCAGAAATCTACAAAGTCTGAGGCAATTGAGTGGCCGATACTCCCTTCCTAGGAATCGTAAAAGCTGCGAAGTAGCTGTCGACATCTTCTAATGCACTCGCGGGCGCGATCATGCCAACATATCCGTCAGGACGGATGATGACTAACGTCACAGAGCTTGGGTCAATTCCAAACCTTTTGTATGCTCCACCGCCTAGGCTTCGCGTAACGTCCGTGTCATCTAGTAAAACACTATAAAAAATAGATTGGCACACAAACGCAAATTTAATCTTGGAAGGACATACTTGGACCAGTGGGGTCTAAGCAGCGTGGGTACTCGAGTAAATTCCACATCTTCTTTGTCACCAGACACGATAGTAATGATGCTGAACATGCTTTGAACTGTTCCCTCCATGGGATAACCATACTTCTGCAGGAAACAAGAAGGATCTCTCATTTCGTCAGAGAGAGCGTCGAGTTCTCTGGCGCGTTCTTCGGTTAAGTAGCCAACAAAGAACAGAAGCTTGAACCGTGTGTCGGACGGGAGCATGTCCTGGATTTCGCAAGGACATGCATCTGCCGCGCAGACGAAGATCTGAGGCGGCATACGTTCTCCGATGATGAGGTGAGGTGCACATCGTTGATGCTTTCCATTCGTGATAGCGGAAGACGCATAGTGAATACCAATACCACTGATAAATCCACTATTGATCTTGAAAGCACTATTGGCAATCAGCCAAGGTAGTTCAGAGGATTTCCCCATGACAGACCTTCGGAATTCTTCATGTGACAGGCCGTCGTCGTTACCTGCGATTCTTTGTTTTCCTGTAAACAAGGAGGAGTGCTTGCGATCGAACTCGATCAGATCTTGTGCGAATTTTCTGCGCTCTAGTTCATACTGACAGGACATGTTTATATATAAAAACGCAATCGTATGGACGGAGACGTACCGTTTCCAATAGGGAAATTTTCGCTCGACCCCGTAAGACCTGAACAAGTTTCCATACTGCACAATATCAATCAGTATACACAAAAATCTGGAAATTCTCATCCCGTTACCGAGATTGTGGGTATCGTTCATGCTGGCATTCATACCCTGTCCTGATCTATCGTTAGCAGAACATTAAATGAATGAGTTGCGAGAAAACTCACCAGCCTTTGGAGAGTGCGTGTGGCATGCATCGCCTGCAATGAAGATTCGTTGATTTACAGAAAAGCTTGACGCCACCCGCTGCCCAACTATTACGTTGAGGTTTAACCATTACACGCGTTTCATGCAATGTGCCTACTAATGTAAACGGTCCACCAATCATACATCTTCGGTTCATGAATCTTGTAGGGATGCATTATCTTCCTGGCAACCTTGGTGCGCACATGGATCAGATCTTTACAGAACTCACGTCATCGATGTACATACCTCCAGCAACTTCTCTGTGCTCATCCTGTTTTTGTCCACCCGCCCAGTGATCGGATCCGATACATCGCTGTCAGAAAGTTGGATATAAAAGCGTACTATGTCCCCTTCGCGCGGTATGATCAAGCATGATCCACTCGTGGAGTGGATGACACTTCCATTGTGAATGTCCGGAAAATCCGTGTCGGCTATGATATCGATAACACCCCAGATGTGGTCTAACGGAGGTGAACGTAAATGATGCAGCCGATGGTAGCATAGTTGATGCAACTTACCTGTCTGCTCCCCATCCATAGTGATTCCCAGCGCCTTGCGCACCCATGAATGCGCACCTGCGAACATCTCCATCTATAGTGCCACATGGAGAAACAACAGATGTCTTACCATCGCAACCTACAACATAACGAGCATGCACTATTTCCTGTGTTCCTGGCGTATCTAGAAGGTCCAAAGTCACCTATAGTACCAAATTAACATCCTTCAACCGTTCCTAACTGGATATTTTCTTACCTTCACTGGATAGGACAACGGATCTGCAAGTTGCTCTGAATCATTAGACAGTTCAATCGATGCAGGTGCAACGGGACGATCAATTGTAAGACCGTGTTCGGTCATGGAATCGATGAACATAGACTCGATGGCTCCTTGGTTGAGCATAACCGCAAATGGATAACGAGCTGTCGGAGTAGTGACAGCGGGCGCACGTCCGGTACGCTGGAGCGAGAGTAAAATAAGTATGGTATGCACTTTGATGAGCGAAGTTCCTACTGCGAGAACACCGTCACTGCCTGGATTATAGAATGCCTAATTCAAATCGTCATTAGGAATGGGCCGCGATAAGTATTGCATGCTCCGGGAGGTTTGACTTACGAACATTTGCACTCGATATCCTTCCTTCAATAAACGCTCCCCGAGACCATAGCTCTGGGAGATGCAAGGCTAGTGAGCAACAAGTGTAAATTGTTTAAGTAACTGACCTGAAGAACTTCAATTGTTCTAGTTTGAATACCGTCCGCTTGTCCTGACGTGACTTTCGATTGTCTGAATTAATGCTGATATGAGTACAAGAACATCATTTTAAGACTTACTGACCTTTGGTCCACAATTTTGACATTAATTCCAGCAGCAGCAAGTGCATTACCGCACATCACCCCTGCCGGACCAGCACCCACGATTAGCACATCAACATGATTTTCCTCGGGCATATTTCAACGGTGGAGGCACGGGAGGCGGCAGCTCTATCGAACGATGGAGTGGTTATCTTCCCGTAAGATTTTATAGAAAAGAGCTCGTCTGTAAAAGTTCGATAGCTTTGATATGGACTAATTTACGGGCAAATCTGACCGTAACAATCAGAACATATAGCTATATTTCCAATCATCAACCACGGATGCATGTAGCTAACAGGGACTGACCAGCCTATTGTTTAGTCACTATTCCAGTGTCATGCCTCTGGATACGGCAAACATTAGTGATCCGACACGCACGCACATGTCTCCAGTGTCAAGTTTTGGTGGAGAGCAGGATAATCAATAATCTTGTACCTATCATCGCAGAAAATAACGCCTAGACCGCAGCACAGCGGTTTAAAATGAAACACGTTGAGTAACGCCAAGTTCTGTGTGGAGAATGGAAAGCCTATCATCGTGGAAAATAACGCGAAGGGTCGGGGAGCGTGGCACAGCCCGCCAGAGTTTAGAAATGATATACCAGACATGAATGTGCGGCATAAATGCAGTGACCATATTGTACACGCGAGCATTGCACACAGCAAGGATGGGTGTGCCCAACCTCAGTTTGGAGCATGTCTCTGAATCGTGTGTGGGGACTAGGTGCAGCCATTGTTCGCATCCCCTATCCGACCTGATTTGGGTCAGAATGAAAGCGAGATGAACGATGGCATACAACCCGGTACCCACCGCTGACACAGAATTTGGGAATCTGGGTATACAACCTGACATCTGTCCGAGGACCGATTCTTATGTAAAGATAAATTCGATTACTGCCGTAGATATAATCTGCACATGTACTCTCCATTGGAACTCAGGACTTGAAAAAATTTCTGCTAGTAAACTCGATATGAGCTGCATAATTATGGAACGCACCCTTCAACGATCTGCCCCATCTCGATTATCTTGCGGATAGAGGCGTGATGACTCACTGACGCTAGTCGTAGGGTCGGAGGCACACTGATACCAGGGCAAGTGTCTCCATACTCTCCACGATCATGAAGATGTTTGTATTTGGTATCTAAGCTGCTACAATGGTAGCAGCACAGTAGTTTTGCCTTGGTAGACCTGAGCAACTGTATTCACTTATGAGTCTTCGAATCGTATGTACGGGATTAGATCGCGCTGTGACACACTGATCAGCTGAGGGCACCTGTCCACAGATATAAGTAACGCTCACAGATCACCTTGGCTAGTAGGCCCGAGAACAAAGAGCGCCTCGACTCGGCTCTACCAAAACCTGTTACTGACGAAAATGAAGTTAAGGTCTGAGTCCAACGGAATGATATCGGGAACAACATTGAATGATACCAGTCATTTGGAGATCTGATTCTTCTTGTTGTGACTTCTGCTCGCTCCAGCGCCTTGGGGCCGTGAGTATCGGATACTTAGCTGTCAAGTCATCTACAATCAGCACACCTTCCGTTAGCTAAGGCAATGAATGGGGGCTACAGTGATATTAACTTGAAAGTAATACGATGCATTAAGTGAAGGAACATTGATTAAGGCTATACACGTGCACTAGAATCGATTCAAGGCGCTTGTTTGTCACAGATAAGTGCCTTGAATCGAGTCTAGAAGAGGGAGGAGTTAGTGGAAGTAGCATTGAAATCCTTCGAAGGTCGTTTCAGCCACTTCATAAGCGTCGGGTAAAGGTAGTGGACCTTCGATGTGACTAGAATAACTCTGGGAGCACGGGGGGGAACAGTTGTTGTGGGCAAACCTCGGCGATTCTGCCGGTCTGGCAGAGTCGTACGCTTGGCTCCGCATCAGAACTCCACCGCGGATAATAAGAGTGTAGGCAGAACATGTAGCCTAGAGGGCTGCAGGTAAATAGTACGGAACATGTGAAGGGCAAATATACGAACCCTCCGATGTAACGCAGACACGACCGTCGGACTACATTTCAAATGAAACTATGTTGACGAGTCGCTGAATTATTTAATTTATATGTGGCTGCTGGACAAGATCAGTATTATTCAATGGCGCTTGAAGAGCAGAACAAGAGCCAGACACAGGTCTTTGAAGTGATCTCTGCAGTTTTTGGCGGATCTGCTAGTTACCTTGCTTGCAATATCTGTGGGCTGTTCGGCAACAGCCGGCTGCTAGTACACTGACAGCAACTTCAAGTG
>KV448440.1:0-12910 GCA_001658105.1 Rhizopogon vinicolor AM-OR11-026
AACGAAGTCGCGCTGAGTTTTACATCTCACCAAATGTCACTAGATCCAGTTGAGCATTGCGATAAAAATCAAACAAACAATTGATACTGAGAGTTTAGATGATCAAGTGCGTTATTCCAATGTTTACCAAACACTTTAATTTTGAGTATGCATCCCAGACTCTGCAAGCGTCGTCTGATCTGAATCGCTACCGCATGTAGGTGGACATTGCTGAGAAGAGATGCATGATGCATGTAACCTAGGGAGTAGTGTATCCACCAGTATAATTATATTCCATATGCCGAGGCAGATGAGCATCAATGTGATAACTTATGTGATGTATGTTCTGCCTGATCGTTTGAGATCAAAGTGTCATGTAGTATTATCCGAGACTCCACACCTGCTACATTAGCAAATATAATGGATGAACTTCAGAACAGCGCAGTCTCACATCAAACATTCCAACCAAATCAACAGTGCACTCGTCAGTCCACAATTTCTCCTTGCTGATTCCTGCCAAATTTCGTACTCCACACGCCTCAACACCTTTCCAGACAGCAACTTCAGAATCTATCTAATAGCACAATGAGCACACCGACCTAGTTAAGAGCTTCGATAATACCTCGTTTCCTCATCAGGCAGCAGAGCAACTCAGTGCTCACCAACGAATATGGTTTCTTCCTCAGCGTCACCGAGTGCAGTTGGGCATTTTAAGTAGAAGGGCTAACGTCATGGGTTTCAGATTTCATGTACTCTGTCAAGACTCCAGACTGAACATTAATATTGTTGGGGTACATATTTCCATGCATTCGAGATAAAACTGTGCTGTCCAGGCTCTAAGGGAAAATATTCGACGTTAGGCAATGCCTCCGCACTTGTTACGGGAAGTTGATGGGGGATCCAGGATGGGCTGCCAAGCTTCAGTCTTCCCTGGATAGTAGACAGACAAAGACGAATGAAAATAGTCATTCCTTCTGTCTTCATGAGTCATGACCTACTAGTAATAGATGCCTATTCATGATGTAGGATACTCAGTTCAATAGCAAAAAGACATTCATTTCGAACCAGATGTAGGTCTGCCAGTGACAGACAATGTATGTGTAGAATGATAGGTCTAATAATAAGTTGTGCCAATCACCACCTATCACCCGCGGGGTTTTGCGATGATGGTGATCTTGAATTCCGGCGAGAGGCAATGTCAGGGTCTAAGTGACTGGCAGGCCCCTGTCAGATCGAAGTTTCAAGTTTCAAATGCGCTACATGTGCTTCTAATATAGTACTTGTATTACGTATGATCCTGGTTGAATAATTAATCAACACTAGGTCATGGTCGTTAGCTGGAAGCATCCGAGACACTCGGTATTTACACATTTACAGGGATTCTCGGGTATTGCCGAGTGAAGCAGACATGTTTCTTCCTATTCAATTACTTACACCATCCCGAACAGCCCAGACTCTCATACTCGTCCATCTTCTGCCCCGTCGAGTTAAACTCCCAGGAACAGAATCCTTGCGCCATGGGCAGTCACGCAAAAGTCTTCAAAACAGTAAATGTCACGTCGTATCTGTATTGTCACACTGAATATCTCCAAGTCTCGTTAACCGGTTTTTGTGAGTGATATATCTGATCAATTGGAGACATTTTCGTAGAAGACTTAGATACCTCTTGCATTCCACGAAAATGTCTCCGCCTGCAAACAGCTTCGATATGCTTCGAACCAAGCTGAAGTTCTTTACCGCGACGTCGAAGAGTCTATGCGTCTCGATGTATCCAAAGCCAACCTATGAGTGCGCTTATCGTTTTTAGTTCTGCGCAAGTCCCCATTTCGCTTTTTAGGCCCTACAATCACGGAATCACCCCTGGTTTAGCTGCATGTACGCCCTAGTCTAGTAGTATCCAGCATTTTTGTACGAATGTCTAAGATTTTTTGCTCGCAGAAAAAAAAAGTTATACATGGTCCGGTTCCCAGTTCGCACCCTTGCTGAACCGGAACCGAACCATTTTCTGCCTGAACCTATGGTCCAGTTCAAGGTCCGTCGTGCTATGAGAACCGAACCTGTAGTCCAGTCCGTGGTTCTCAGAATTTGATAGAAAACCAGACCAAACCGAACCCGTCCATCACTAGTTAGAATGCAACGTACTTGACGAGATACACAAAACTGGAGTGGAACGTGCACCAACATGAGTCTTCATATTTACGAGCATAAAATGTAACGTACACCTGCAGGCAATTTGCACCATAAAACATAAAGCCAAGGAATACACTTTGTCTAGATTGGAGACGATGGGAGTGCAAAATACTGGAGAGTCAGATATGATGGGGAAGATGACTCTGCCCTGTCAAGGCTATCCTTTGTGGCGTTATATTTCCACTCGCTGCCAAGGCTTATTGTCGACGGCGTGCCATCTATGTCGAAGTGGTAATTTTCTGGCGCAATGATCATCAATGATCATGATATTGCATTTCAACTCATAGCTATTCCAAAACTATCTCTGTCACTGACAGAGATATGAGTCATGACAGCCTGTCACCTAGCAGTCTCACCAACCGAAGTCTAATGCACGGGAACATATATGACCAAACTCAAGAATGTAGTGTTCCTTCAGACACTTTTCTTCGTAGCCTCACTGCAACACAACTGCATCTCAGCGGTGTCCCGAAGGAATGCCGTGTAGGTATACTGCCACATGTCTATCTCCACGGCGTTCCCTCGGAGCGACTGCGACATCAGTCTATATCATGGTTGCCAATGTTTCATGGACGTATGAGAGGGAAAGAACTTGAGTTTCTCATGTGAGTATGTCACTGCAGCATATCAATGATGAGGATACTACCCCTCATATTCTGCATCTAAGTCTGACTTCAGATATTGGCTGCTAAGAATATGTAACCGTAGACACCTTTCCGATCACAAGGGTATAAGTCGATGGGCTGCAGAACATCCAATCGATCCCAAGCCTTCTACCGCTAGTCGTGGTAAACCTAGACAAGATGGCAGGGATGGAACTCGCATTAACTAGGTTCGTCACCCATCCTCACTATAGATATAATAACATCTTCCTGTCGACATGGGGCTTGACCATCGGTGAAACAATTTTCGCCGCACCAATGGTGTACATTCGCGTTAGAGACCACAAGGAATTGGAGATTGAAACTGTGTGAGTTGTTCATGCCGACATGATATGTGTTACTGATTTCTATGTGTACGGCAATATGCACATTGAGGGCGTAGAAAAGATCGAACCTCTAGTGGCTGCAACGACGGAGAAAGCATAATGCCGTCGTAGGAGTATATCGTGCACGAACATCATTGTGCATGAAGGAATGATAGTTCTTTCTTTTCATTTTCCCGGGCGTTGACGTAGGACCATCAACTCGCCGACAATCTCTGCCCTCCACATAACCCGTGATAATCCAAAGGTTACGCCGGACTGTTCTTACTCCATAGTCCACAGTCTGCCTTTGCTGAAATGTACGGCGTTGAGAGTGGAATTTTCCTGATGACATAGGCGAACTGCTGTCTAGAGTCTGTACAATAGTCCATGAGCCACGCAATGGTAAACTAAGGTGTCGCTTCTCCTCTCTCAGCTTCTCTCATGCATCAAATTTGTCTCTGGAGCGGCCTTGGCTTTGAATGTGTTGAGACGCATAGACTGCTTGACATCGAAATCGCGCGGAAGAAGTTCGAAGCATTCCAGAGCTCTTGGAGGTGGATACGTTCTGATAGAATGTAAAGGTAGAACTGATGAGAGTAATCAATCACAAAAACCTGCACGTCGATGAGAAGTGAGTTTTCTCATGGCAGAGCTTGTTAAGAAGTTGGTCGTATTGACCGCCTGGCTACTGCTTTCCCACACGAGCGCTTCATTACGTTATCTTACCTTCTGACTGAGTATGGTGGGTGTTATTACGTTTCTGAGCGAGCGACTCGGACGTGCTCATATGTTCAAGTTCCCCGTCATGCCAACCAAGGTAAGGAACCAGGGTACACTATCATAGCCATCAACTTTACTGCCTGCCTGACCTTTGTTATTATCTTCAGTTGGCAAGCGCTTTTATGTAGGTTATTCCAGATGTTCTTATCAACAGAGGTTCATGTTTCGATAGGTCTATTGTTTTTGCCTTCTATCAGTGGGCGATCGCTTATCAATCATACAGAATTCAATGATTACAACTCACGCTCCGTGCCCATAGCCTCAACAATTTCATGTACTAGACATCGTAGACCTTTGGCTCTATCTCTGTCGGTTACTTTACATAACCTTGACCAGAAGAGACTCCGGCGCAGATCTGTGCCTTCTGCGGCTTGGCCGTTATGTTCGCCATGGTATTCATTGTCTACGTCTGTGCATGCTTCTACCAGAAGTAAACCGATTTCAGTTCGTACCATGCGTACCTTAGGACATACACCCACTCTGAGAAGACTGCGACGGATACTTATAAGATCGACATCGTGGACAGAAATTACCTTGCGCATCATGTCTGCCTCGTGAGCTTCTACAGTTTCCTGGATTCGATGTGGCAGGTATATGCATACTGGCTCATGGGTGCAATGTCGAGCGCCCCTGCAAGCTGGTTGTGTTCACTGGCTTCTGTGCGTATTGACCTTAAGATTGAAGCACGAGTCCGTTACTGATCAAGAACCACGCTGACAAGTCACTCCAATCGGCGGGTGCAGCAGGAGTCTGGCGCGCTGATGCCATTTGTATCCCGTGGGTTCATCATCCCTCCAGAAGCTGCTGCAACAGTTCTGCAGATGCACGAGCATATTCTCATCGACGTTGTCCATCATCTATGGTCGTATGAACGTCGCCCATCTTCGCCATCTGGAGAACGCTGTGGAAAAAGTGAGGCAAGTGCACTATATCGAAGACGCGAAGGTATATCATACCCTGAGCCGAACAACGCGCCACACACAGATACACATGTAATAAGCCAAGCGCTAACGGTTTATAGGCAGCATCGCTAAGCTGTAAGAACACGAGGATATCGCATGGGACGCACATGACTAGAGGACTTGAATAACGACTGCCCAGCTTCCGCGATTTCAAACAAAACGTCTACTGTTTCCGATTTCAGGCTATCCCCCTTGTCCAAGAGTCGTGTTGAGCTTTGAACGACGGTGCTTGCTGTGAGCCATACCCTTGGCGTTTCTGCCAGGCAGGGCTAACCACTCGCTCAGGCGCTCAAAAAGATCTCCCGCAAATTCCCCAAGAACGAGGCAACGACTGCTTCGTCCGGAAGACGTACAGTGAGTGAGAATCCAATCTCGCAAAGCAAACATTTTGATTAGCAACGCCTCATGCGCCTCTATTGAGAAGAGTTGAGGACAAGGAAGACAGGCCTGTCGACTCACTGCCAATCTCTGTCTTCCAAAAATCCGTGATAATCGAAGATTACGACGCGCTATCCTCACCTCATAGGCCACGACCTGACTCAGCTGAAAGGCGCAACGTAGAGGATGGCTTCGTCCGGTGCTGAGATGAAAAACACGCAGGCGATAAAGCCCCACCAGACGATGCGAGGCCATGCCGACGCTGTGACCGCTGTTGCCCACCTGCCCGGCGGACGACGAATCATCACATGTTCATGGGACGGCTCCCTGCGACTATGGGACCTGGAGAGGGACACACAGATAGACGATACCTGGCGAGATGGTGAGAGTGAGACAGGAGTGCTTACCATAGTATTATCTCCAAACGGCAAGACGATTGCAAGCGGAAGCAGTGATGGAACCGTGATATTGTGGGACGTCGAAACGAGGAAAGTCATTTCCAAATGGAGCTGCACGAAGGATGTGTGCTCGCTGTGCTGGCGTGCAGACGGCGAGCGTGTGGTGAGCGGTTCCGGAGACGGGACGGTGAGCGTGTGGGATGCCGAGAGTGGCGAATTAGCTCTGGGTCCAATCAAGACTGGGGACATATCTGTGTCCGCGGTCATCTACTCGCCCGACACAACGAAGATTGCGACGTGCGGATCCAGCATGGGGATGAAGATCTGGGATGCAAACACAGGCGAGCTGCGATCCACAATCGAACACGAACACGCGGTTTGGAGCTTGGCATGGACCTCGGATCAAAAGAAGCTCATCTCCGGGGCATTGCGCTCGATTAGGATATTCGACACCGCCACATGGCAGCAAATCGCCGTTCTGGAGGGTCATACAGACTTTGTCTACTCCCTCTCGTTGTTTCAGAACGGGCGTCTCCTTGCGAGTGCATCACACGATAACACAGCGCGTCTGTGGAATCTCGACACGAACCTTCCAGTCGGTCCACCCCTTCAGCATCAAAATTGGGTCAGTAGCGCAGCCATTTCCGCTGATGGAAAGCTACTAGTCACAGGTTGTAATGATCACAACACATACATATGGGACATCGAGACCATCCTCACGGAAGTTGGCCTCGAAGACCTACTGTCTATTCCTGATGTGAGTACAAGCTGATCACCAACTCTATCCCACTGATCATGTCCGCTGTTACGTGCTGCGAAATTGACTCGAACAGAATGTATGCCGTCTTTCGCATCTCTCTGGTACAGACCACGCTAATCTACTCCTCGCAGGTGTCATCCGTGGACGTACGTGGCGCGTTTGCCAAGCATTCCAATGATTATAACATCGACATTCTAGACGGATGCTGCGCAACTGCCCAATGATACACATGGGCTCCCAAAAGGCTTTTTCGAGGAAACGAGAGGCGATGTCCAGGTGCGTCGTCAACACCCAATCAATTAATTATTGTTCAGGCCTTGATACTCTCAGTCACCCCATGCATTCGCGCCTTCCTCGCCATTACGTCCGCATACCTTCCTGAGTCGCCTTGCCTCGCTCTTCCATCGTCCTCAACCCAACACCAATCAAGCAACCGCACTCCAGCAACCTGCAAGACGAAGTATCTTCTCTCGTCACCATCCTCGTCCTCCTGTCGTCGAAGTTGCTGCAGCACAAGACAAACAGGTATGTCTTTCCAGAGTCACCTTCCGATTACGATCGTCTGATGATTTCTGTAGACATTGTATGTTGCTCGGCCTGGCGGCAAGGGGAAACAACAACAGCAAGGCCAGTTACAAGGCCAAGCATCGACATTTCAAATACCACCTGTCGCCGTATCGATGTCTACCATACCTCCTCCCGACGTTAGTGGTACTACCGCACCTCCTCCTGCGGTCAGTAGTACTACGACGGCTGGTGCAGCTGGTACGCAGTCGCAACCCACTATCACCCTCGCATGGTGGAAGCGTTCCATAATTTTTGTCTGCTGTGCTTGTTGAACACTATCAAATGGAGATTCAGTGAATCTGCAACTGTTTTCATCTTTGCACCTAGTTCCTTGTATCATCAATTTTAAGATCGTTGTCGAATAGAGCCCCTTCAATATGTCTCGCGCTTTGACGGTGGTGAACTCACTCCTGAAAATTTCAGAGATATGATTACTGGCAAAACCAGCACAACCTTTGGTCTCCCAATTCGCAAACATCGGCTATTGCTCGAAACGCAACACCTTTGTGGGTCCCTGAAGCTACTCGACAAGGGGTACCCGTGCAACCTGCCAGGTGGCCCTTCATCATTCATTCATGAATCCCCGTCACCTTGTACTAGCCCTGCAAACTCACACAATTTACTTGAGGTCCTCCGTGATTCAGGGCGTCATAAACTTGCATCCGTAAATGCTAGCGCTGGCGGCTGCCCCCTCCGGCTTTGTCTTTCGGGCGAACTCACAGAATTCTTTGTAGGCGCACAGCACGGGTCATCCAAGCTGCATACCGGGGTTGTCCCGTGAAGATTTTGCCGAGGGCTAGAGTAGTTGGCTTGAGATCATGAATTAACACTGACATCCTTGATGGCCACATACCCCCCTTCGACTGTGTATTTTACCATATCGTGATCGTGGGGACAGCAGTCTCGTCCTGATACGAAGTGCCAGTGACCAGAATCGCTGAGTACAGTCCATAAAGCCATCAACAGGGCTGTTTCATTCATCTGCGGCGACTGGATGACATGCTTATTGTGCACAAGGCGTCACTTCTTTGCTTTGAGACCATTCCCTCTCACAGGCTTGCTGCGATAGCCGTCCCAAGTATCTCTTTCAAGAATGAATCCGAGTTTGCCGGTCGACCCAAGAAGTCCTGCTCCATCGTATGAGCCACTGATTCATCTCGAGTTGTGGAAATGCGACACACCTCAAGTGACCCGGTTACCACTCATCAGGAGAATCTTGTCCCTGTAAAACTTTTCCAAAGCAGCGTCCAATGGATCCTTCTTGAAGCTTGAAGACCATTGCATATCTTGGCTTTGAATATGTTGAGACGCCTATGTAGACTCCTCGAACTCCGACTCGCGCTAAGGTCCGAAGCATCTGAGAGCTTTTGAGGGGGATACGTTCTGATATGATGCAAGAAGCAAGAAGCAGGTAAGGTGCTTCTCAGAACGTTTTCCGGGGTATGGTTCCACCTTGGAAGTGGCTGCGGCGGATTAAATCGACGACGAAGCTTCGCGGCGAATTCGAAGTTTATTACTGCTTCCCCACACGAGCGCTTGATAAGGTTACATTATTACTGCTAGATTATAAGATCTTCTGACTGGACACCAGCATAATCTTGATATTGAGGCTCAGAAGGGCATGTACATCAGTATCTTCTGACCATCTTCAATTTGAGATGCATCGTGGGTACTGTAGCATATGGAAGCAATTGTAAGGGTCCAGTGAGTGATCTTGGGATTGAAGCACGAGTCCGATACTTACCAAGAACCACGCTGAGAAGTCACTCCAATTGGCGGGTAGGCGTAGCCGGTGGCATTAAGACCAGCATGGTCAATACCCACCGGCACTGATAATACCTTGCATCTACCTCATCGACAACTTGATCAGGACCTAGGAAATCATCGAGTTAGTTTCCTCCCATTGATTTCCTTGGCGGGCTATGTATGTGAACTGCCATAGCAGCCTGAACTAAAGGCTGAGATAGTGAAGAGCGTAGGCGACTTAGCATTGATGGTATGACAGTCAGAGATGTCGATTCATAGACTCATAGACTACATAAAAGGAAGGAGTGTGCTTCCGTAGTCTAGGGTCCTATGAACGCACCCCCTCTTCGCCATTTGGAATACCCCCGTGGAAGTAGTGAGGCAAGTGCACTCTGTTGAAAAGACGAAAGTAGATCATACCCTGAGCCAAACAACGCGGCACTCATAGATACACGTGTACATCAGCCAAGCGCTAACGGTTCATACATAGCATCCATAAGTTGTATGAACACGAGGGCACATTATTAAACGACGTGAACGAACACTGTCCAGCTTCCGCGAGTTCAGGCAAAGCGTCTAGTGTCTCCATTTTCGGGACATTCATTCTGTTCAAGAGTCGTATTGAGTCCTGAAAAACGGTGCTTGCCGTGAGTCATACCTTTGGCATTTCCACCAGGCAAAGCAGCCCACTCGCTTAGACGCTCAAAAAGATATCGTTCACAAGAACGCCGTGACGACTGTTTCATCCATCGTCCTGAAGACTCCAGTGAGTCAGAATCTAATGTTAGAAGGCAGATGTTCTGATGAGCGATGCCTCTTGTGCCTCTATGGACTAGAGTTGAGGAGCAAGAAGATAGAGCTATCGACTGACCGGCAATCTTTGCCCTCCAAACGACTCGTGACAATCCAAAAATTACGGCGGCTGTTCTCGCTCCATATTCCTGAGAGGCGCAGCGTCGAGCATAGTTTAATCAATTGCTGAAATGGAAAAGACGTCGGCGATAATGCCCCGCCAGGTGATGCGAGGCCATACCGGCTACTTACGAGGTGTTGCGTACCTGCCTGATGGACGACGAATCATCACATCTTCATATGACGGCTCAATGCGACTATGGGACCTGGAGAGGGGCGCACAGATAGGCGACGCCTGGCGAGATGGTGAAAATGTGAGAGGAGTGCTTACCATAGCATTATCTCCCAACGGCAAGACGGTTGCAAGTGGAAGCACTGATGGAAAAGTGAGATTGTGGGACGTCGAGACGAGGACAGTCATTGCAAAATGGACCGGACACGCGGATTATGTGCAGTCAGTGTGCTGGAGTCCACATAGTCAGCGAGTGGTGAGCGGATCCTGGGACGGGACGGTAACAGTGTGGGATGTCGAGAGCAAAAAAATAGTCCTGGATCCATTCGAGACCGGGCATCGTCGGGCTTTCGCGGTGATCTACTCACCAGACAATACGAGGGTTGCGACGGGCGGAACCATCGGGGGCATCAAAATCTGGGATGGAAACTCAGGCGAGCTGCGATCTACAATCGAACACAATCCGTTTGGAGCTTGGCATGGAGCTCGGATCAAAAGAAGCTTATCTCCGGGTCCTTGCATGGCTCGATTAGAATATTTGACGCCGCCACATTGCAGGAATCGCCGTTCTGAAGGGCCACACAGGCAATATCTCGTTACCACATCAAAATCTGGGATGGAAACTCAGGCGAGCTGCGATCTACAATCGAACACAAACAATCCGTTTGGAGCTTGGCATGGAGCTCGGATAAAAAGAAGCTTATCTCCGGGTCCTTGCATGGCTCGATTAGAATATTTGACGCCGCCACATTGCAGGGAATCGCCATTCTGAAGGCCCACACAGGCAATATCTACTCCCTCTCGTTGTTTCAGAACAACCGCCTCCTTGCGAGTGTAGCAGACGATAAAACAGCGCGTCTGTGGAATCTCGACGCGAACCTCCCAGTCGGTCCACCCATCCAGCATCAAGAATGGGTCGTCTGCGTAGCCATTTCCACTGATGGAAAACACCTAGTCACCGGTTGCAATGACACATACGTATACATATGGGACATCGAGACCATCCTGAAAGATACTGGCCTTGAAGACCTACTATCTATTCCTTATGTGAGTCTACTAAACTGGACACCTATTCCATCCCACTGATGATGTCGGAACAGACGTTGCGAGATCTTACCAATCATCTCCAGGGAAGGTCCGACTATCCGATCGCTTCTGGAGGCTTTGGGGACATCTGGAAGTGTGAATTAGTGAAGCCCAATGAAATTGTTGAGGTAGGCCCAAGCTCGTTTCCTACCGTCGATGATGCTGAACGTGATTTAGGTAGCCGTAAAGACCATACGAGCCTTCGACGCCGGTAATGATGACTTGATGCGGAAAACATCGAAGGTAAGTCCTCTTTCATAGCATGTCAGTTTATAGATGATGGCTCTGCACAGAGAGTGCGTCGTGAGCTAAATGTCTGGGGCCGTCTCAAACATGACTGTATTCTTCCACTGTGGGGAGTGGCAAACAATTTCGGGCACTACCCCGCAATGATTTGCCCATGGGTTAAAAACGGTGCTCTCACAGGCTTTCTTGAGCGCGAACAAGGCACGTTGTCATCTCAAGATAAGTTCTCCCTTGTAAGCCTTTTTCGCGAGTATTGGAGATGCTTGCCGTCCTGAAGTTGAAACACATCAGCTGAATGATATCGCCCTTGGATTGCAATACCGTGAGTCGTCCATAACTCTACCGATTTTACAAAACCCATATTAGTTTAGTACACGACAAATCAATTGTCCACGGTGACCTGACAGGGGTGTGTGCAGCCACCCACGAAAATATAGTCTATTGCTCACCAATTTTCCAGTCAAATGTCTTGGTTCACGGTGACGGTCGGGCATGCCTTGCTGATTTTGGGCTCTCAACTATACTCATGGAGTTCATTGGTACCTCTTATATGACGAGCACCATCAATGGCAATTTCCGATGGGCTGCTGCAGAGTTATTAGAAGTCCCAGACCCAGATGACTATGAGGGACATGAGGCAGCAGCGGTCTCCCTTAGCACCGAGTGCGACATATATTCATTTGGCAGTATCGCCTTGCAGGTCGGTCACTTCTTGTCGAGCTAAAGATTTCGTTCACGTTGTGCGTGCTCTAGGTGCTGACATGCAAGGTACCCTACTACAACGTGAAGGATGATAAGGCAGTGTTGGGACAAGTCATCAAAGGTAAGAAACCAGTGCCTCCTAGGGAATCGCGAATAGCGCCTTCGCACTGGGAGTTCGTACAGAGATGCTGGTTGCCTCGTGTAGACCGTCCATTGGTTGGAGAAATCGTAGCATTTATAGCATCTGAACGATAAGCCCCGGTCTCCTGAAGGGTTTCACGTACCATGACTTCAATGAATGTAACATCCCTTGAGTTAATGTAGCCTGCTAAGTTTTGTGCTCACCGGTACAGTTACCTGCATACTCACTTTGAAGGGCAGGGAACGTGAACTCAGCTCTGAGACGGCCTTACAGACGAAACGCCTCCATGCGACTCGGGGTGGATACCAATTTCGCAAGACAAGCTGCAATTGACACAATACGCAGAATCGGACAGGCAGTCCATAAAGACTTCTCAGAATTGTTTCACTGGTATGACTATTGCACACATGGCGTGACATCTCTGCCCTTGAAATTGTACTCCCTTACACGCTCGCTGCGGAAACTTCCCCAGCATCTCCTTCAAGAATGCGTCCTAGTTTGGCGGTCTGCCCAAGAAGTCCTGCTCCATCATAAGCCACCGCTAGCGCTGAAAATTGCAAGGCACTTCAAGCGAATCTGTGCCTTCCCGGCTACAGCCAACCAGAAGAATCTTGTCCTTGCAAAACTTCCCCAAAGCAGGCTGTAACAGATCCTTCTTGAAAACCGTCCCGTACATGTCCGCGACAAACACGAGTGAGTAAATGTATCTGATACGTTTTTGCACGAGGCAGTAGTTCCAGCCGGTGGCGTCGGGAGTACAATGGTCCCGTGACTCACCCCGTAATACCTTGCGTCGTATAATAATCAGAATTCAGCGCACTCACGTCCTCTTACTGCCGACCGGAGGGCTATGAGGGTCCAGATCCTTGTATGCATCTGCACACAATGAAGACAAGTCCGGCGGGGGGACTGGCCATGTGTAT
>KV448440.1:12990-30042 GCA_001658105.1 Rhizopogon vinicolor AM-OR11-026
TCTTACTGCCGACCGGAGGGCTATGAGGGTCCAGATCCTTGTATGCATCTGCACACAATGAAGACAAGTCCGGCGGGGGGACTGGCCATGTGTATAGAGCACCAGTGGGCACCATTGCACCACTCTGCTATACTCATGCAGGAAGTTTGCCACCGCAAACTCTCGTCGGCACTCTCACCCTACGGTGCAGAGAGACTGATAAGGGGTGGCATTTTCCACCCAGCTACCACACCACTATGTGCTGCCCATACTTGCCTAAGTCTTGGTTCACATGGATGCCTGCAATTCTTTCTCATGCAAATGCCCGTATTTTGCTACCATGGATGCCTGCAAATCTTGCTTGCGCAGAAGGAGGTAATTTTACTAACTCAGTTTATAGGTCCTTCCTGGCTAGCTGTTACCACTTCCTGTTTCCTTACCTCGATGCATTGCTGGACTTGCTTCCCAGCTCCTACTATTTTGGGGATCCGAGATTTATTTTGCTGCGTCATTTCACTCCTAATATCCTGGGAATTGCAGCTCACCTCAGCTCATCTTCACACAGGTCGTGGCCGCTATCGGGGCCGGGACCCCTTCGGGGGCTCCACCCGAATAGCTACCTGCATCTTACCAATGCAAACATTCTCTCACAGAATGTGGCACAATAGCGCCACGCAAAGTCACGAGGACAACGCATGGGACGCACATTACTAGACGACGTGAACAAACACTGCCCGGCTTCCGTGAGTTCACGCAAAACGTCCAGTGTCTCCGTTTACAGGAATTTCCTCCTGTCCAAGAGTCGTGTTGGGTCCTGAAAAACGTTGCTCGCCGTGAGTCATATCTTTCACATTTCTACCAGGCACAGTAGACCACTCGCTCAGACGCTCAAAAAGATCTCCAAAGAACGTCACAACGACTGCTTCATCCATCGTCCGGACGACGTCCAGTGAGTCAGGATCTGATGTTAGAACGCAGATGTTCTCATGAGCAATGCCTGTTGTGCCTCTATTGACTAGAGTTGAGGTGAAAGAAATAGGGCTATCGACTCAGCGGCAATCTCTGCCCTCCAAACAACTCGTGACAGTCGAAAAATTACGGCGGGCTGTTCTCGCTCCATATTCCACGATGTGGCCGAGAGACTCAGCGTCGAGCATAGCTTAATCAATTGCGGAGATGAAAAAGATGTCGGCGGTAAAGCCCCGCCAGGTGATGCGAGGCCATACCGAAAGCGTACGAGGTGTTGCGCACCTGCCCAGTGGACGACGAATCATCACATCTTCATATGACGGCTCAATGCGAGTGTGGGACCTAGAGAGGGGCACACAGATAGACGACGCCTGGCGAGATGGTGATAATGAGACAGGATTGCTTACCATAGCATTGTCTCCAAACGGCAAGATGGTTGCAAGTGGAAGCAATGATGGAACAACGAGATTGTGGGACGTCGAGACGAGGAAAGTCATTGCCAAATGGAAAGGACACACGAGGGATGTGTGGTCGGTGTGCTGGAGTACAGATGGTGAGCGTGTGGTGAGCGGATCCTGGGATGGGACGGTAATATTATGGGATGCTGAGAGCGGAAAAATAGTCCTCGGTCCAATCACGACTGGGCATCGGCAGGTGTACGTAGTGATCTACTCACCAGACACTGTGGAGATTGCGACGGGTGGATCCAACGGCGGGGGGATCAAAATATGGGATGCAAACACAGGCGAGCTGAGATCTACAATCCAACACACACTATCAATTTGGAGCTTGGCATGGACCTCGGATCAAAAGAAGCTTATCGCCGGGTCATGGGACGGTTCGATTAGGATATTCGACACCGTCACACTGCAGGGAATCGTCGTTTTGAAGGGTCACACAGGCCCTGTCAATTCCCTCTCGCTGTTTCAGAACGACCGCCTCCTTGCGAGTGCGGCAGATGATAACACAGCGTGTCTGTGGAATCTCGACACGAACCTCCCAGTCGGTCCACCCCTCCTGCATCAGGAATGGGTCTATAGCACAGCCATTGCCGCTGATGGAAAATGTCTAGTCACCGGTTGTGGTGACAAAAACGCATACGTATGGGACATCGAGACCATCCTAAAAGATGCTGTACTTGAAGACCTGCTGTCCATTCCCTATGTGAGTCTACTAAACTGAACACCTACTCTATCCTACTAACAATGACCACTCTTACTTGCTGCGACATTGACTCAAACAGAATGTATGCAACGTCTCGTATTTCTGTGGTACAGACCGCGCTAATCTACCGCTCATAGGTCGTAGCTGGAAAACTGTCGGCAGTAGAGACGTCGGAACAAGAAACCAGCCAAGAGTCAATGGATGCGTCCAATTCATTACAAGACCTCACCAATCAACTCCAGGGAAGGTCAAACTATCCAATTACTTCTGGAGGCTTCGGAGATATCTGGAAGTGTGATTTACTAGTCAAGCTGAATGAGACTGTCCAGGTAGGTCCAAGCTCGTGGTGATTTTATACCCATCATGATGCTGAACATGCATGATGTAGGTGGCAGTAAAGACCATCCGTGCTTTCGAGTCAGATAATGATGTCTTAATGCGTAAAAATTCGAGGGTAGGCTTCTTTCGTGGCATCCCAGCTTATAGATGCTGACTCTTCCCAGAGAGTGCGTCGTGAGCTAAAGGTTTGGGGCCGTCTCAAACATGACTGTATTCTTCCATTGTGGGGAGTGGCAACCAACTTCGACCCCTACCCCGTAATGATTTGCCCATGGATTACAAACGGAACCCTTACTGACTTTCTTGAGCGCCAACAAGACACGTCGTTATCTCAAGTTAAGTTTTCCCTTGTAAGCATTTTTTGCGAGTATTACAGATGCTTGCCGACCTGATGACACATGTCAGCTGAATGATATTGCTCTCGGGCTACAGTACCGTGAGTCATCCATAACTCCACCCGAGTTTTCAAATCTCATACAGGTTCAGTCCACGACAAATCAATTGTCCATGGCGACCTGACAGGGGTGTGTTCGGCTACCCACGGAAATGTACTATCACCTACCCAATTCTCCAGTCAAATGTCTTGGTTCATGATGATGGTCGGGCATGTCTCGCTGATTTTGGACTCTCTACTATGGTCCTGGAGTTCATAGGCCCCTCTTATTTCACGAGCACCATCACGGGAAATATCCAATGGGCTGCTGCAGAGCTATTTGAGGTTCCAGATGACGATGAAGAACATGAGGCAACAGCAGTCTCACTTAGCATCGAGTGCGACATATATTCGTTTGGCAGCATCGCCTTGCAGGTCAGTAACTTGGATTTTTGGCTGTAAGATCTTGTTCACTTTGCACGTGCTTCAGGTGCTGACGTGCAAGGTACCCTACTACAATGTGAAAAAGGATATTGTTGTGTTGTCGCAAGTCATCAGTGGTAAGAAACCAGTGCCTCCGAAGGAATCACGAATAGCGCCTTCGCACTGGGAGTTCATACAGCAATGCTGGTTGCCTCGTGCGAACCGTCCATCTGTTAAAGAAATCGTATTGTTTGTTGCGCGTGAACGACAAGGGGTGGCCTCGTGAAGGTTTTCACGTACCATGACATCAATGAATGTAACATCCCTACAATTAGTATGTACACATGTCTGGACGCCCGACAGAGACTCGTTGGGCACTATTGGATTATCTCTGTAGTCCGCTAAGCTTTCTGCTCATTCACTCTCTCTAGGTGCAGTTACCTGCACTCTCAGAAGTAGGAAACGAGAACTCAGCGCCGAGACTTCCTTCACGGACGAATCACCTGCTTGCAGCTCCGGGTGGATACCATTCCCGCAAGACAAGCTCGAATGGAGGCAATACGCAGCAGTTCCACAAAAGACTTTCCAGAATTGTTTCATTCCATTAATGTGAAGAAGAAGAATGTAGTGTTGGGACACGTGATCAGAGGTAAGAAACCAGAGCCACGACGAAGCTTCGCAGTGAATTCGAAGTTCATTACTGCTTTCCCACACGAGGGCTTCATAACGGTATTCCCAGGCTATAAGATCAACCAGGATTCATAGTACTAGTACCACCCCATCAGTAAGGGTACACTATAGCAATCAAATTTACCGCGTGACTGACCATCATTGTCCCCTTCAGTCTGCAACAACGGCACACATGTATGTCGTTCCAGAAGTTCTTACCAACGTGGATTAATGCTTCGATAGGTCGGTTTCTTGATTCTGACCCGCATCGGCGTAGTCCTCCCGCTGTTCACGGTGAACCCAGACAAGATGAGCCGCACGGATGCAACTCGCGTTAACCAAGTCCGCCACCCATCCTGGAAGACCATTTTCTTTAGCATGTTCGTAGTCCTGAAAACGGGATCTTGGGTTGTCCTCTTCCCGATGTTTTATGCCAGTGGCTACTTCTACATCTTGCGTTCATACTGTTTTTCCCTCTGATCAAGGCAATTGCTAACCAGTGTGACAGAATTCAATGATTACGACAGCGCGCTATTCACCATCCGTGCACATAGCCCCAACAATTTCATGTACTGGACATCGCAGATCTTTGCCTTAATCTTCATTGGTTACTTTATCCTTGACCAGAAACGACTCCGGCACAGAGTCCGTGCCTTCTGTGGCTGTGCCGTTGTGCTCGTCATGGTATTCATTGACCACGTCTGGGCGTACTTCTACCTGAAGGTAGTCAATTTATTTTCGTACCACGCGTCCAAATTCACATCCCGTGCGTACCTTGAGACATATACCCGAGCTGAAGAGACTGCAACAGATGCCTACAAGATCGACGTCGTGGGCAAAAGTCACCTCGCGCATGTCTGCCTCATGATCTTCTGCGGTTTCCTGGATTCGATGTGGCGGACATATGCATATTGGCTGATGGGCACAATGTCGAATGACCCTGCAAGCTGGCCGTGTTGATCTTGAGATTGAAGCACGAGTCCGATACTTCTCAAGAACCATGCTGACAAGTCACCCCAATCGGCGGGTGCAGCAGGCGTCTGGCGCGCTGATGCCGTTTGTATCCCGTGAGTCCATCATCTATCTAGTACATGAAGAAGCTGCTGCAACAGTGTTACAGATACATGAACATTCTCTTGCCGACGTGGGGCTTGACAGTCGGTGGCATGATCTTCCCGCGCCGACGGTGTACCTTTGGGTTAGAGACCATACGCAGCTGGAGAACGAACTTGCTGTGTGTTGTCTCTGATGTTTCATGCATGTGGTACTGATTTCCATGTATATGGTAAGATGAACATCGAAGGCGTAGAAAAGGTCGAACCTCCAATCACTGCAATGACGGAGAAAGCATACCGCCACCGACTCACCCCTGTTCCGCTGCATGTGTACCCCATCCTCGCTCAGACCTCAGGTACTATTGTTGACAACATCATCAAATTCGATGTTGTCGATAATCGAAAAATCCTATTCCTCCAAGTTTGGCATTCTATCACGAAACGAGGTGCGAGTGTAGGGTTAGAATAAGGACTTTGCGTCAACGGTAGTGCGGCACGTGACGTCTCTTGTCTCCGTACCACACCGTGCTCGCGCCTCACTTCAGCAGGCTCCAGCCTGCCTGCTGCCTTCTGCCTTTTGTTTTCCCCACCCACCACTCCCTAGTCTTCGTTGTCTCTCAGTTTCTCGCAGCCTACATTATACCTTACTAGCACTAGTTAAATCTCTTCTTTATTGGGCCCGGATTACTGGTACCTACTTGCTGAGTCTGTGGCTGCGAGATTGCCCACCCGCCCTCGCAGCTCACCTCGGCTCTTTCTCGCACAGGTCAGGGCCGCTATCGGGGCCGGGTGCCTTGGGCTCTGCCCAAAAAACTATCAAATCATTGCATTCAGTGCAAACATTCTCTCACTCGATGTTCTGAGCGAGAGTGCCACTCAAAGTTGACTATTGCGCACATGACGTGTGCTCCCTACTTTGAGATCATCTCCCCTTACAAGCTCGCTTCTGGAACTTGCCCAAATATCTCCTTTAAGAATTCATATGAGGTTGTCAATTGGCCCAAGAATCCTTCTCCATCGCATAAACCGCCGGTGACTCCCTCATGTTAAATTGCGGAATTGCGACGCATATTAAGGGACTATATCTTCCCGACTGCTGCACACCAGGAGAATATATTCTTGAAAACTGTCGCGTAAATATCTGCGGGAAACACGAGTGAGGACGTGTAGATGTTGCCGTTGTCACGAGGTACCAGTTGTTGCCGGTAGCGTCAGGACTAGCACGGTCCATACTCACCGATAATACCTTGTATCTAGCTCATGGATAACTTCATCATGACATAGGAGATTCTCGAGTTAGTCTTCTCCCATTGATCTCCTTGGCGGGCTATGAACTGTGAT
The DNA here is from genome assembly GCA_001658105.1 of Rhizopogon vinicolor AM-OR11-026. Lineage (NCBI taxonomy): Eukaryota > Fungi > Basidiomycota > Agaricomycetes > Boletales > Rhizopogonaceae > Rhizopogon > Rhizopogon vinicolor. The sequence continues at coordinate 19,303 of KV448440.1, forward strand.
ACGAGCCTGGACTAAAGGCTGAGATAGTGAAGAGCGTGGGCAAACCTAACATTAATGGTATGAAGATCGGAGATGTCGATTCATAGACTCATAGTCTACTTAAAAGGAAGAAATGTGCTTCCATAGTCTATGGTCGCATGAACGCACCCCCTCTTCACCATCTGGAATACCCCTGTGGAAGTAGTGAGGCAAGTGCACTCCATTCAAGAGACAAACGTAGATCATACCCTGAGCCAAACAATGCGGCACTTATAGAGACACGTGTACACAGGACCGATAAGCTGCAGGAATACGAGGACAACGCATGGGATGCACATTACTAGACGACGTGAACGAACACTGCCCAGCCTCCGCGAGTTCACGCAAAACGTCCAGTGTCTCCATTTATAGGACATTCCTCCTGTGCAATAGTCATGTTGAGTCCTGTAAAACGGTGCTCGCCGTGAGTCATATATTCGACATTTCTACCAGACGAAGCAGACCACTCGCTCAGATACTCGAAAAGATAACGCGGAATCCCTCAAGAACGCCGCAACGACTGCTTCATCCATCGTCCGGAAGACGTCCAGTGAGTCAGAATTTAATGTTAGAACGCAGATGTTCTGATGAGCGAGGCCTCTCGAAAAAAGATAGTGCTATCGACTCACCGGCAATATCTGCCCTCCAAACGACTCGTAACAATCCAAGAATTACGGCGGGCTGTTCCCCCTCCATAGTCCACAATTTAACTGAGAGGCGCAGCATCGAGCATAGCTCAATCAAGTGCGGAGATGAAAAAGACGTCGGTGATAAAGCCCCGCCAGGTGATGCGAGGCCATACCGACTACGTGCGAGGTGTTGCGCACCTGCCCAGTGAACGACGAATCATCACTTGTTCATCTGACGGCTCAATCCGACTATGGGACCTGGAGAGGGGCACACAGATAGGCAATGTCTGGCGAGATCGTGAAATTGGGACACAAGTGCTCACCACAGCATTGTCTCCAAACGGCAAGACAATTGCAAGTGGAAGCAGTGATGGAAAAGTGAGATTGTGGGATGTCAAGACGAAGAAAGTCACTGCCAAATGGACTGGACACGTGATGAATGTGCGGTCAGTTTGCTGGAGTCCAGATGGTGACCGCGTGGTGAGTGGATGCTTCGACGGAACGGCAAGAGTGTGGGATGTCGAGAGCGGAAAAATAGTCCTTGATCCAATCAAGACTGGGCACAAGCATGTGTACGCGGTGATCTACTCACCAGACACAACGAAGATTGCGACAGGCGGATACGACTACAGTGGAATCAAAATTTGGGATGCAAACACCCACGAGCTGCTCTCATCAATCTATCAGCAAGAAACAGTTGGAAGCTTAGCATGGACCTCGGATCAAAAGAAGCTTATCTCCGGGTCATTGCGCTCGATTAGGATATTGGACACCGCCACAATGCAGAAAACCGTCTTTCTGGAGGGCCACAGAGGCAATGTGCGCTCCCTCTCGTTGTTTCAGAACGACCGCCTCCTTGTGAGTGCATCAGACGATTACACAGCGCGTCTGTGGGATCTCGACACGAACCTCCTAGTCGGTTCACCCCTCCAGCATCAACAACCGGTCTATAGCACAGCCATTTCCGCTGATGGAAAACGCCTAGTCACCAGTTGTGATGACAAAAACGCATACATATGGGACATTGAGACCATCCTAAAAGATGCTGGCCTTGAAGACCTGCTGTCCATGCCTTATGTGAGTCTACTAAACTGAACACCTACCCTATCCCATTGACGATAACATCAAAATTTCAGACGGATCTCACCGATCAACTTCAAGGAATGTTGAACCATCCGATTGCTTCTGGAGGCTTTGGAGACATCCGGAAGTGTGAGTTAGTTAAGCTGAATGAGACCATCCAGGTAGGCCAATCTCGTGGCAATCTTGTACCTATGATGATGCTGAACATGCATGATGTAGGTGGCAGTGAAGACCATCCGTGATTTCAACCCGGATAATGATGTCTTGATGCGGAAAAATTCGAGGGTAAGCCTTCTTGCGTGGCATGCCAGTTTATAGATGGTGACTCTGCCCAGAGAGTACATCGTGAGCTAAAGGTCTGGGGCCGTCTCAAACATGACTGTATTCTTCCACTGTGGGGAGTGGCAAACAACTTCGGGCCCTTCCCCGCAATGGTTTGCCCATGGGTTAAGAACGGTGCTCTCACGGGTTTTCTTGAGCGCAAACAAGACACGCTGTCATCTCAAGATAAGTTCTCCCTTGTAAGCCTTTTTCGCGAGTATCGGAGATGCTTGCCGACCTGAAGTTGAAACACACCAGCTGAATGATATCGCCCTTGGACTGCAATACCGTGAGTCATCCATTACTCCACCTGAGTCTTCAAAATTCATATTGGTTCAGTCCACGACAAATCAATCGTCCACGGTGACCTGACAGGGGTGTGTGCGGTCACCCACGAAAAATATACTCTATTGCTCACCAAGTCTCCAGTCAAATGTCTTGGTTCACGGTAACGGTCGGGCATGCCTTGCTGATTTTGGACTCTCAACTATACTCACGGAGTGCAATGGTACCTCCTATCTGACGAGCACCATCAAGGGCAATATCCGATGGACTGCTCCAGAGCTGTTTGAAGTCCAGGAGGACAGTGGAGAAGATGGGACAATGGTCTCACTTAGCACCGAGTACGATATATATTCATTTGGCAGTATCGCTTTGCAGGTTAGTAACTTATCTTTCAAACCAAAGATCTCGTTCACTTTGCGCGTGCTCTAGGTGCTGACGTGTAAAGTACCCTACTACAATGTGAACGATAATGTAGTGTTGGGACTCGTCGTCAGAGGTAAGAGACCAGAGCCACCCAAAGAACCGCAAATTGCTCCCCCGCACTGGGAGTTCATACAGCGATGCTGGTTACCTCGTGTGGGCCGACCATTGGTTGGGGAAATAGTAGCGTTTGTAGCATCTGAACGATAGGTTCTGGTCTCCTAAAATGTTTCACATATTATGACTTCAATGAATGTAACATCCCTTGAGTTAATATAGTCCGCTAAGTTTTGCAGCTGAGACGGCCTTCACGGATGAAACGCCTGCATGCGGCTCAGGGTGGATACCAATTTGGCAAGACACGCTCCAATTGACACAATACGCAGAATCTGACAGGCAGTCCATAAAAGACTTATGAGAATTGTTTTTTATACCCCCGCTACCACTGTATGACATGACTATTGCACACATGGCGTGACATATCTGCCCTTGAGATCGTCCTGCTTTACACGCCCGCTGCGAAAATTTTCCCAAAAATCTCGTCCAAGAATGTGTCCTAGTTTGGCGGTGGGTTCAAGAAGTCCTGCTCTATCATAAGCCACTGCTAGCGCTGAAAATTGCGAGTCACCTCAAGCAATTCTGTCTCTTCCTGGCTACGGCCAACCAGAAGAATCTTGTCACTACAAAACACCCCCAAAGCAGGGTGTAACGGATCCTTCTTGAAAACCGTCCGGTACATGTCCGCGACAAATACAAGTGAGTAAATGTAACTCATACGTTTTTTGCACAAGGCATTAGTTCCAACCGGTGGCGTCGGAAGTACTATGGTCCTATGACTCCCCCGTAATACCCTGCGTCGCATAACAGTCAGAATGCAGCGCACTCATGTCCTTGGTGTTCTTACTGAACTTGACCACTTTTGCCTCCGTAATGTAGTCTGCCAGGAAGCACAGCCGCGATGCGCCGGCGCATGTTAAGCGCCTTCGCGAGTCAAGGCACATTTTCTATGAGTCGACCTTCGTGTGCCTCTTGAGCCCTGCGCCTGGTTGGGATATGCGCGAAGTTGAAATCAAACATTACTGAGGTGAATCGATCGATGCATGTACATGAAGACACCCATGACTGGCATGATATCTGGGGCATTGAACCAGCAGTCTCGTTCTGATACGAAGTACCAGTGACCAGAATCGCTGAGTACAGTCAATAAAGTCATCAACAGGGCTGTTTCATTCATCTGCGACGACTGAATGGCATGCTTATTTCACGCAAGACATCACTTCTCTAGTCTTCCCTCATAGGCTTGCTGCGATAGCTGTCGACTCCCGAATATCTCTTTTAAGAATGCGTCCAAGTTTGGCGGTCGACCCAAGAAGCCCTGCTCCATCGTATAAGACGCGCCTCATGTGCATCTGTCTGTTCCCGGTTACCGCTCATCAGGAGAATCTTGTCCCTGTAAAAATTTCCCAATGCAGCGTCCAATGGATCCTTCTTGAAGACCGTCGCATATCTTGGCTTTGTGTATGTTGAGACGCTTAGACTCCTCGAGAAGCAAGAAGCAGGTAAGGTGCTTCTCAGAATGTCTTCCGGGGTATGGCTCCACCTTGGAAGTGGCTGCGGCGGATTAAATTAATGACGAAGCTTCGCAGCGAATCCGAAGTTTATTATTGCTTTCCCACACGAGCGCTTGATAATGTTACGTTACTGTCAGGCCCCATTGAGGTTCAGAATGTAGTCATCAGTATCTTCTGACTATCTTCAATTTCAGATGCATCGTGGGTACTGTAGTATGTGGAAGCAATTTTAAGGGTACAGTGAGATTGAAGCACGAGTCCAATACTTAACAAGAACCATGCTGACAAGTCACCCCAATCGGCGGGTGCAGCAGGCGTAGCCGGTATGCGTCAATACTAACATGGTCCATACTCACCGATAATAGCTCTCATCGACAACTTAATCAGGACCTAGGAAATCATCGAGCTAGTTTTCTCCCATTGATTTCCTTGGCGGGCTATGAACTATGATAGGAGCCCGGACTAAAGGCTGACATAGAGGAGAGCGTGGGCGGCCTAGCATCGATGGTAATGAAGTCGATTCATAGACTCATAGCCTACTTAAAAGGAAGGAATGTGCTTCTGTAGTCTATGGTCGTATGAACGCACTCCCTCTTCACCATCTGGAATACCCCCGTGGAAGTAGTGAGGCGAGTGCACTGTTGAAGAGACGAACGTAGATCAACCCTGAGCCAAACAACGCGGTACTTATATATACACGTATACATAATCCAAGCGCTAACGGTTCATACACAGCATCGATAAGCTGTAGGAACACGAGGACAACGCATGGGACGCACATTACTAGACGACGTGGACGAATCTTGCCCAATTTCTGCGAGTTCACGCAAAACGTCCAGTGTCTCCATTTTCAGGAGACTCCCGTCCAAGAGTCATGTTGAGTCCTGAAATACGGTGCTCGCCGTGAGTCATACCTTTGGCATTTCTATCAGGCAAAGCAAACCGCTCGCTCAGACGCTCAAAAAGATCTCGTGGAATCCCCCAAGAACGCCGCAACGACTGCCTCATCGATCACCCGGAAGACGTCCAGTGAGTCAGAATCTAATGTTGGAAGGCAGATGTACTGATTAGCGATGACTCTTGTGCCTCTATTGGCTAGAGTTGAGGCGAAACAAGATAGGGCTATCGACTCACCGGCAATCTCTGCCCTCCAAATGACCGGTGACAATCCAAAAATCAAGGCGGGCTGTTCTCGCTCCATAGTCCACGATTTGGCTGAGAGGCACAGCGTCGAGCACAGCTTAATCAATCGCTGAGATGAATAAAACGTCGGCGACAAAGGCCAGCCAGGTGATGCGAGGCCATACCGAAAGGGTTCGAGGTGTTGCGCACCTGGCCGGTGGACGACGAATCATCACATGTTCATATGACGGCTCAATCCGACTATGGGACCTGGAGAGCAGCACACGGATTGGCGACGACTGGCGAGATGATGAGAATGAGACAGGAGTGCTTACCATAGCATTGTCTCCAAACGGCAAGACGGTTGCAAGTGGAAGTCGTGATGGAACAGTGAGATTGTGGGATGTCCAGGCAAGGAAAGTCATTGCCAAATGGAAAGGACACACGAGTCATGTGTGGTCAGTGTGGTGGAGTTCAGATGGTGAGCGTGTGGTGAGCAGTTCCGGAGACGGGACGGCGAGAATGTGAGATGTCGAGAGCGGAACAATAGTCCTCGGTCCAATCACGACTTGGCATTGGCAGGTGTACGCGGTGATCTACTCACCGGATACGACGAAGATCGTGACGGGCGGATCCCTCGAGAGTAAAATGAAAATCTGGGATGCAAACACAGGCAAGCTACTCGCTACAATTGAACACGAATATTCAGTTTGGAGGACATCGGACTAGAAGAAGCTTATCTCCGGGTCCATTGATGGCTTGATTAGGATATTCAACACCGCCACATGGCAGGAGGGTCACACAGGCGCTGTCAAGTCCCTCTCGTTGTTTGAGAACGACCGTCTCCTTGCGAGTGCATCACACGATACCACAGCGCGTCTGTGGAATCTCGACACGAACCTCCCAGTTGGTCCACCCCCCCCCATCAAGAATCGGTCTATAGCATAGTCATTTTCACTGATGGAAAACGCCTAGTCACGGGTTGTAATGACAAAAACGCATACATATGGAACATTGAGACCATCCTAAAAGATGCTGACCTTGATGACTTACTATTCATTCCTTATGTGAGTCTACTAAACTGGACACCTACTCTATCTCACTGACGATGTCCGCTCTTACTTGTTGCGACATTAACTCCAACAGAATGTACGCAACGCGAACAACACCGTCTCATCCCATCGTGTCCGCCTTGTCCCTCACTTCAATTCCCTTCGCTTCGAGCCCATCTCCCGCGATCTCAGAGACGGCGACACCCCGCTGCGCATCGGACGCTTCATAGATCGCCAAGACGTCAACGCCCTCGCCACTGACAACATTACCTTCAGAAACAAAGCCGTCTCCTGGGCTCATGCAGAAATCTGGTCCGACAACGGCAAGATCAACATCAAAGACACCAAATCCTCTGGTGGTGCTTTCGTCAAACATCTTCGTCTCAGTCCTGCTGATTCGGAGAGTATACCGCATCAGCTTAAGCATGGCGATATCGTGCACCTGGGCATGGATTATCAGGATGGCACGGAGGAGGTCCATAAATCTGTCAAGTTCACGATCGAGATGGACAGCGAGCCGCTGGCTGACACCAATGCCTTCAAGTACGCCTTCTTTTTACCACCTTTGCTGTGCTTATCTTGACGACTGAAATTCACCACTCTTCACCTAATCCCAGCTCTTCGCCTGATCACAGTTCCTCATCCAATCCATCCAACCGCCTACTTTTGTACCCCAGCTAGAGCTCTCTCTACCTCCAACTACGAAGAGGGTAAAATGAGGGGGAGGAGGACAAGCTCAGGTCCAAAGAGGACGAATTCAAGCGCAAGGCTTCTACTTCACCCTATTCGGGATCGACTGCAACAGAGGAACAGACCCGCCACGAATCAACACATGCGTCATATTTGTTTCCAGATCTTACCAATAAACTCCAGGGAAGGCCTGACCACCCGATCGGTTCTGGAGGCTTTGGGGACATTTGGAAGTGTGGATTAGCGATTGACAATGGGACTACTGAGGTAGGGCCAAGCTCGTGGCAATTTCCTACCTATGTTGAGCTTCATGTAGGTCGCAGTGAAGACCATACGAACCGGTAATGATGTCTTGGTGCGGAAAAATTCGAAGGAAAGTCTTCTTTCATAGCGTGCTAGTTTATTGATGATGACTCTGCACAGAGAGTGCGTCGTGAGCTAAAGCTCTTGGGCAATCTCCTACATGACAATATTCTTTCATTTGTGGGAGTAGCAGACAACTTCGAGCCCTACCCAGCAATGATTTACCCATGGGTCCAGAACGGAGCTCTCACGGGTTTTCTTGAGCGCGAACGAGACACGTTGTCATCTTGGGACAAGTTCGTCCTTGTAAGCCTTTTCGCGAGTATTGGAGACGCTTGCGGACCTGAAGTTGAAACACATCAGCTGAATGATATTGCTTCTGGACTGCAATACCGCGAGTAGTCCATAACTCCACCGAGTTTTCAAAACCCACATTACTTTAGTACACCGCCACTCACTTTTTCACGGTAGGGGTGTGTGCGGCTACCCACAGAAAATGTACTCTGTCACTCACCCAATTCTCCAGTCAAATGTCTTGGTTCACGATGACGGTCATGCGTGCCTCGCTGATTTTGGTCTCTCTACTATCTTCCTGGAGTTTATAGGTCCCTCCTATTTCGCGAGCACCATCAGGAGGAATATCCGATGGGCTGCTACAGAACTATTTGAAGTCCCGGAAGACGATGAAGAAGATGAGGCAGTGGTCTCACTTAGCAGGCGGTGCGACATATATTCATTTGGCAGTATCGCCCTGCAGGTCAGTGACTTAGATTTTTCAAACCAAAGATCTCGTTCACTTTGCGCGTGCTCTAGGTGCTGACATGCAAGGTACCCTACTACAATGTGAAGGAAAACGTAGTGTTGGGACACGTGCTCAACGGTAAGAAACCAGAGCCACCCAAGGAATCGCAAATAGCGCCTCCGCACTGGGAGTTCATACAGCAATGCTGGTTACCTCGTATGGACCGTCCATTGGTTGCAGAAATCGTAGATTTTCTACGATCTGAACTAAAGGTATACAGTCTTTCGCAGCTCTTTGGTACACATCACGCTAATCTACTCCTCGCAGGCGTTACTGATGGACGTACGTGGCGCGTTTCCAATCATTTCAATGATTATAACATCGACATTCTAGACAGATGCTAAGCGACTGCTCGATGATACACATGGGCTCCCAGAAGACTTTATCGATGACGCGAGAGACGATGTCCAGGTGCGTCGTCAACATTCAATCAATCACTTATTGTTCAGACCTTGATGCTCTCAGTCCCACCATGGATGCGTGCCTTCCTCGCCATTACGTCCACATACCCTCCTGAGTCGGTTTTCCTCGCTCTTCTATCGTCCTCAATCAAACACCAATCAAGCAGCCGCACTCCAGCAACTTTCAAGACGTATCTTCTCTCGTCACCATCCTCGCCCTCCTGTCGTCAAAGTTACCGCAGCACAAGACAGACAGGTATCTTTCTCCCGAGTCGCTTTCTGATTATGATCGTCTGGCGATTTCTGTGTAGACATTGTATGTCGCTCGGCGACCGGAACAACCTGGCGACAAGGAGAAAGAAAAACAACTGCAGCAAGGTCAGTCACAAGGCCAAGCCCAGGCATCGACATCGCAAACACCACCTGTCGCCATACCGACACCTCTTCCTGCGGTCAGTAGTACTACGACGGCTGGTGCAGCTGGTACGCAACTGCAACCCACTACCACCGTCACATGGTGGAAACGTTTCATATTTTCTGCTGTGCGTCTATTGAACGGTATCAATGATGCAGTGAATCGTCAGCTATTTTTATCTTTGCACCTAGTCCCTTGTATCATCAATCTTAATATCGTTTTCGAAATAGAGTCCATTCAATATGTCTCACGCTTTAACGGTGTTAATCACTCTTATGACTTTCGGAGATATGATTGCTGGCGAAATCAGCACAATCTTCGGTCTCCCAGTTCGCAAACATCGGCTATCGCTCGAAACGCAACACCTTTTGTGCACCCTTGAACTCGACAAGAAGTACCCCGTACAACCTGCCAGGTGGCCCTTCATCCGGCATTCATTCCTGTCTTCCCATGAATCCATGTCACCTTGTACTAGCACCCGCAATCCCACATCGTTTACTTGAGGTCCTGCGTAATTTATGGCGTCATAGACTCACATTCGTAAATACTAGCACTGGCGGCTGCCCCCTCCGACTTTGTCTATCGGGCGAATCCACAGAATGCTGTATAGACACACAGCACGGGTCATCCAAGCTGCGTGCCGGGGGTGTTCTGTGAAGGTTTTACCGAGGGTCAGAGTAGTTGGCTTGGGATCACGAATAAACACTGACATCGTTGATGGCTACGCACGTGCCGTCCCTTTCGATTGTGTCTTTTACCATATCGTGATCGTGGGAGACAATAATAACGGTCTCGCTCTGATACGAAGTGCCAGTAACCAGAACCGTTGATGTAAAGCTTTCCATAAGCAGGGTCCAATGGATCCTTCTTGAAGCTTGAAGACTGTCGCGTAGGTTATCCCAGAATGTCCGAGCTTCTGCTGCCCCTTGCTCAGCTTCTCCCATGGATCTGATTCGCGCAGATTTGTCTTTGTAGCGGTCTTGGCTTTGAATGCGTCGTCTAGAGTCGAGACAACATCACTGAAGCTTTTTGGAGCTTTTAGTGGTGGATACCTTTTATGAATTTTCCCATGGCACAGCAAATTCGAAGTTTATTACCGCTTTCTCACACGAGCGCTTGATAACGTTATAGAATCTTCTGATTGGACACACCATAAACTCAAACTCTGGCAGTACTTAGCAGCAGCAGCTGCTGCAAGCACTTTGGTTCTCGATCTCAGCACGCAGATATCTCTGATAGTCCAACCGGAACTAATGCCACCCCATCACCTATGTCTCGGTGTTGGAGGTCAAGTCAATCCTATTGACTAGGCCAACTATAGTGCGAGTGTCTACTTGAATTTTGCGTTTTCTCGGGTTGTTCTATGAGTGAGTAACGCGGCGTTACTTTTACCCATCATGGCTTCTATGCGTGTCGACACTGTTGTGTCAGAATTGAGAAAGCAAAAGGAAGGTTGGTGCATTGAGTGAATAAGGCTAGTTACTGGTTGGGGTGATTACGAATGACGAGAGAGAAAGGTATGGAAGTTTATGGGTGAAAACCCGCAGGGTTTTCCGGCCCGAAACGTTAGCTTGAACCTGGGTGGAAAGGTGAGCTGTGCTCGGGCGGGTGGGCCCGAACAGGTTACC
>KV448441.1:10050-27163 GCA_001658105.1 Rhizopogon vinicolor AM-OR11-026
AGCTTGATGTGGGGTAAGAGGCTCTCATTGGGGAAAGCGGGGAAGATAATGATTTGTGACTGAGTCTAATAATAGAAACTTATGTACTGCCGAACATTTCCGAAACACAATACTTTGTAAGTCACATCGCGATGATCGACGTCTAGCTAAAGGAACTTCGCTAAGCGCTTGCCACCGCAATGCGCCTTCACTGCATGCCCCGCGAGTTGTGAGACAGTCCTTCCTTCTCGCAACCACCACTGGTATGGCCTCAACATTTCATCACAACGGGCACGACGATGTCATTGTGGATATTCTTCAAGGAAGGGAGCGCATCGTGTCTTATCCTGCTACAAGTCAATTCGATGGTCACGCTAATTCTACGTGCGGCCTTGCAGCCATGAATTTCGCGAGGGTGTTTTTTGAACTTCTCCATAACCACGGTCAGGAGAGGCTCATAGACGTGCTTCGAGCTATCACTAGCGAAGAGATAATTGCAGTCAGTTTGATATCATCCTTAGCGCCCACATTATCACCACATCCTCCTGCTCACGAAACCTTCCACTACAGGACATCATCTACATCAGCTCTGGATGGTCAAGTGACCTGCACTTGGACGTGGAAGATATCCAGAGTGTTCCTCCATTCGACAAGGCTCTGAATCATGTATCAACCCGTCATGGTGTCCCAGACGCAGGATATTTCACGCGTACGCTGCAGTGAGTTCAATCCTTCGTTCGTCGCTCATATCGCCTCCATCTTCTGACATTGCTCTTAGAGAGATGCACGCGTTAGGATCGTCCGCAGCGGTCATTATCACCCGCCCTCCCGAGACCATCGCATGCGCAAAGATCACCGGATTGGGGTTGGACATCTTCATGATTTTCGATTCTCATCCACGGCCGAACCATCCTTCTGGTGCCGGCGTTATCCTCAGTACATCGATAGATCATGTTGTCGCTCATCTGATCAGCATCTTCCACACTATGACAGTTGACGAGCATTTCCTTTCCGAAAGTGATTCGCAGTCGGAGACTCAACTTCTTAACAACGTCTCAAGCCACATCTTCGTGTCCAATGGACCACCTGGAGATGTGCGAGATGTGCGGCGGTCCGCCATTGAATCCGGCCTGGCTATTCTCGGTTTGCAAGCCGAAATAATCGGTTTGAAGCAGCAAAACGCCAGGCTCATTTCAGAAAACGAGATACTTGGAGGTGATGCCGAGTGCCTGGAGGGCACCTTGAGTGTACAGGAGACAACAGCCGGGCCATCGCGACTGGCTCCCCTCTTCCGCCAGCGAGCGTTCGGCCCACGATCGCGTGAAAACCACAGTACAGCCTCACCTGGTGTAGAGCTCGAGTTGCAGCAATTCTTTGAAGATATGCATATGCCACTTGATGTAGCTGCAGTTGCCTCAGCGACACTCAACTTCTCATGTGCAATATGCATGGACGAACAGCCCGTGGATAACACCGTGGAGCTCGACTGTAATCATCCAATATGTAGAGATTGTGTCCGAGGACATGTTTGTGCGAAAATTGAGGAACATCGTTTCCCAGTCCTCTGTCCTGTGTGCATGACCGAACAGAATGACCGACCCGGAGGTGTGTACATTCCCTGTCACGGTACTCATAATACTTACCAGTGATTTACCCTCTTTACCTTAGTCATCTCCGGACTTGTTGTTCAACTAATCGGTGTCGACGAGCAGCAATATGCGATCTGGGAAGAGATGGAACTCGGTCAGCATTCAGTTCTCATTCACTGTCGCCAGTAAGTACATTGCTCTCGATAAACTCCAGCATGTTGACTGTAATATGATACTTTAGATGTGGGCGTTCGGTACCGGTCGATAAACAAGAGCATGAGGCATCTCAAACGCTGATCTGTCCCCTCCCCAACTGTAACCATCGTTGGTGCAAAGCGTGCCAGCAACCTACTCCTATCAATTCGGCTCCCCATTCTTGTGACGGGATTGCGGAGCTCGACAATTTAATGACGCAGCAAGGGTGGAAATATTGTCCAAGTATGTGTTCTTCCCGTCGTTCTTCGTTCTTCGTTATTATACTAAGTTATCGTCACTGGCAGACTGCAGAACACCAGTAGAGAGGGACGGGGGATGCCGCCATATGACTGTGCGTGATATTCTTACTTCGATTTTTAAGATAAATAGTACTAGTACATCATGCTAACTTATTATGCTTGTTTGTAGTGCATCGCGCCAGGCTGCAACACTCACTTTTGCTATGCTTGTGGCGAATGCATCGTTCGCAGCGCCTTGCAAAATGAAATACAGCGTGCCGTGACTACCCACTACAGTGGTACTTGTCAAATGTTCGATGATGATGATGATGATGATGATGATGGTGATGATCACCACCATCAGAACGACGACGACTCGGATGACTCCGACGATGAGGTCCCAGTCGTTGAGTACGGTGAGGGCACTGACTCGGAGGATGATCATGATGACGGTGATCATGATGAGGATGATCACGATGATGACATCGAGGATGGCGAGGGCATTCAAGATGATGAGGACATAGAATATGGCGGGGGCGTTGAGTATGGCCAGGATGTTGAAGTTGAGGATGAGGATGATGAGGGCATTGCGGACAACAATTCGGAAGGCGTCGGATATTATGATGTCGAGGGCGTCGATGATGGCGAGGATGATGTGGGCGTTGAGTATGGAGGGGATGATGAGGGCGTTGAGGATGAGGATGATGAGGGCATTGAGGACGACAGCTCGGAAGGCGTTGAGTATTGTGATGTCGAGGGCATCGAGGATGGCGAGGATGATGAGAGTGTTGAGTATGGAGAGGATGATGAGGGCGTTGAGTATGGTGAAAGTGTTGAGGACGACGAAGGCGTTGACGACAGCGAGAGTGTTGAGGTCGGTGAAGACGTCGAGACTGACGAGGATGTTGAGATCGGCGAGGATGTTGAGGACGCCGTGGATGTTGCGGATGCTGAGCATGAGCATGATGAGGGTGTTGAAGATGATGAGGATGTTGAAGATGATGGTAGCATGGAGGTTGATCAGGATGATCAGGACCCATATGAAGATGCCCAGGATGAGGATGACGAGGGCGTTGAGTATGGTGAAAGTGTTGAGGACGACGAAGGCGTTGACGACAGCGAGAGTGTTGAGGTCGGTGAAGACGTCGAGCCTGACGAGGATGTTGAGATCGGCGAGGATGTTGAGGACGCCGTGGATGTTGCGGATGCTGAGCATGAGCATGATGAGGATGTTGAAGATGATGGTGGCATTGATGTTGATCAAGATGACCAGGACCCATATGAAGATGCCCAGGATGCCCAGGACTCGGATACTGAGGATGACCAATACGAGGACGACCAGTACGAGGATGACCAGTATGACGACGACGTCGAAGACGATTATGGTGATGACGACGATGATTGTTATGATTATGATTACTCTGATTGAGTACTGCGTAATGGACAAGATTTAGCGGCGGTCGACGTTGGGGCGGTTGTGTATGGCATTGATCCAGCGTTGGGAGATTGAGGTAGGGACCCAGGGTAGTGAGGATAGTGCTTCATGTATGCAGAATTAGGTACGATACGGAAAAGGCGCGACATACCTTTCAGTTTTAGACGTTTGGGAGTTGGGGAGTCCTACATGATTAGGGGAAGGTCTATGGATGCTTGGCTAGTCGCCGTTTTGTGGTGGTTAAAGTGTTGATCATCCTGTGATTGCTAACCCATATTGCTGCGGCCTGCCAAACTGACATCGGCTGACGCACAGCAGTTGGAATGAGCATGGGTGATGGCGAGTACGAGGTCGCCGCTGTGTCTGACGCTCGGAGGATTCATCAGGTGAACTTGACTCTGTAGATCGCAAGAAATGTACCGAGTCGTGTTCCTTGTGGAATAACCCGCCATCCGCTCTATCATTACACCAGTTCATTGGACCTACTTGATTGATTGTGTCAGCTTGGTCATATATCTGCGGTTCTGACTGACTCGCTCATACTATGTGGTATGTCACCTGTCTCTGGCTGAGCGGTTAACATTGCCATACTCTTTCGGGCGTATCCCATCGCATTCACGACAACTACACTGTGACGTATAGGGCCAGAGGAAGCGTTTATCAACTGTCCACGTACGTCAATTGAAATTGGACGAGTCAGCACATGGGCCGCATGCGTCTATGATGTTTCATAGTTAGCATGTGCACCATTGGAGTACAAATTCATAGGGATGCACGCAACAAGTATCAACACAACTATGTTTCAAGTCCAGTCGATAGCACAATGAGAGCGAGAATAGTAATCGAGGATGTCTACAAAATGACTAGAAGCAGAAACAAAATCGGTCGCTGCCATGGTGTCCAGCGATCATCGGTGCTGCAACGGTTGACTGTCGTGAATTGGGGTTCTGTAAAGGAGGTTCATCATCGAAGTATTCATCCAGTACCACGTCTTCATCCTGTTATTTGGGAGCATCCACTGTGGCGTTGCGCTGCAAATAGAAGCATGAGACCTCCATGACAACGAGCCAAATTAGCAAAGCACACCTTTTGCCTTGTGCAAGAGGAACATCGACGATGGGCGGTGGTGCATGACTGGTATGAACGTGCCACCGTTTTACAAGGCGGGTTTTGAATGTGATAGGAGCATGGGCAGATGATACGACGGGTGGTGCTGGTGTGCGCTGAGAGTGACAAAATGTGAGTTCAATGTGTGATCTCATCAGTCGATACTCACGTTCTCGTGAGGACCCACACGTGAACGTCCTTGCGTTGTGGCCCTCCGAAGGAGAGTAGATGGGATGCAGACGTGATGTCACAGGGATCTGTGGGGTAATTGTCGAATTGACTACTAAAGGAAGAAGATAAGAGACACACACCTAGGGGATCACGAGGCTCATCGTGTCGAACAGGAGGGAAAACATTTGCAACGGAAGATAAGCGAAGGAAATTGGTGGCGAAGGAAAACGTGTTGCTGTGGATCTCTTGTAGGAAGAGGTACTGGCAGGTGGGGAGCGCAAGATATGAAGCATGGTGTTGTGGGATTACGGGGACGGGGATGACAGGTCAGACTGCAATAATGCATGTCAATCAGCATACAGGTAAAAAGGATGTGACACATACATGCAGTAAATCCTCGAAGGTCGCCCCGGTCTTTTAGAGAGAAAGTTAATGGACGGAACATGAATAAGGCGGGTAAAGTCGCACTTTGGGGTGTCCTTTTGTCGCAAGCTCGATGCTGACCAGAATGTTAGGTGGAATGTTGCATATGTAGACGTAGAGGTAAGTCATATAAGCTAGTTGTTGTGTGTCTGGTGAGAAGACAACAACATGGGGAGTGGAAACGCGGAACGAGGCAAGCAGCTGACGGGATTCGAAGGCCCAGAGCTTGACGGTGGAGTCTTTTGAGGTGCTGGCGATGAGAGCACCATTAGATGAAAGTGCTGGACCTTCGATGATCTCGGTGTGGCCTTTGAAGGGGGCTCTGACAGTGTCGAGGGCCGAGGCGTCGAACTCATAGAACGGCAATTTGCTTCAAGCAGTGGTCGGGGGGCTAAGCCAAACAAATGCCTTTCTTGTCAAGCTGATCACTCCCGCTTTCCATAGTTCTGTGCCAAATCATGCAACCCAAGTTCAGCGTAAGGATGACAAAATACACGCTACCTCTCAACAAGACTCGACTTCTATTCTCAGAGGCCCAACCTCGCGAGAACGACGCCGCTGCACCACCAAATCTGAGTGATTCAATCCCGAATCCTATTGGGACAGTCGTACAGGTCACCCTCAAAAGCAGGAACGCAAGGTAAACACATAACAGTGGAGTTAGGTTCGTATTTGCTCTTAGAGTCTTGATATGTTTTCCTCCAGTCCTTCCAAGAAAGAACTCGCCATGTTTGCTATAGAGCAGCAAGATATCACGGTAAGCGTGCGCAGAACGCGACACATGCCGGCGAGCTCGGAGTATCTCACGCAATCATTCACTGGGCGTTTTGACAGACGGCTATCGAGACACTAATGCTTATGCATCTCAACGGCTCCGATAAGCTTCCAAAGCACGTTGTCATTCGGGATCGGCTGCTGGGATACACCCTTGTTGGCGGTAAGGAGTTGCATTTTCTGTACATCGATCCACCCCACTACAAAATCCTTCGAAAACTGACTATCACGCTAACTTCATTGTAATGGCGATTTCCAGAGCGCCAGAAATGGACTTACGGACAACGGAAACAGTTCTACTGGGGCGAGCATCCGTTAAGGAGCGGGGAAGATAAATGGGTATTCTATTTCGAGACCGTGAAACCACAGGTCAACGACGCAGCCTAATATTGTTTATGTAGCCGATATTCGCATGTCTATCGAACACTCGCACGGCTGTAGACCTCTGGAGTCCAACCGTCGTTACACAGCCGATGCTACTACTTACTCTCAGCAAGCAAGCGCGTATATGCCGTTGTTTATTCCGGTTATACAGACTATGTTCTCCCATGTTCACGTGCGGGTCAAGTGCTACAAGGCACATGAACTGTGTGCATAGCAAGGCGCGATTTTACCACCTGCCTCATCCATCTGCGTCAAGTCCGTATATATGCATGACGAACTATCGGGAGGCATTGTCTTGTAATGGTCCATCCTGGGTGAGATGAAACGGCTAAACACAAGTTATCCCATACATATTTAAAGCTTAGCAAATTGAGAATTCTCTTACATCTCTGCCTATGTTCCGTCGGTGCATTTCAGTCGTAGCCAATATTACCAGTATCCATAGAGTTGAGCACTCGTCGAGGGGTGAAACTGACACCGCTTGTCGGCTACTTGGCTAGGAGCCGTCGACTCTCCTTGTCAAGTGTCAATTAATAATCCATGATCCTCGAAGAGGTGGTATTGATCCGTATTGATGCGCCAAGATATCGAGATCGTTTTTGCGCTTCGCTTCGAACATAATGCTTGTGGCTCTGACGGTATGTATAACTTTTGATAACGCTTACCCCCGCAGTTTGTCGCAATTCAGATTCATCATCTATTTACTCTTAGAGACCAGGACAAGAACAAGTAATGTCTTCATTGGTAGGATTTTTTAGACATTCTTCGCACTCTGGAGAGAAACAAAAACAAAATTCATATCACACTGTGATCTATATTATCATAACCGTGACTGCACTGGCAGCGCGGCGAACATAGTAGAAAAAATAGTTACACCACTCGCCAGCAAAAAACCTCATCCTGCTAGATGTAGAATCTAATAACAACGCGCTAACATTTCGTTAAGGAAATATAGTGAGGAGTGTAATATCAAATGAATTGAAGGATGTCGGTACAGACTCTAGGCCAGCACTTAGACGTTTGAAGGGGCTGCAATGAGAAGAGGAAGACGAATGAACGAGAAGGTGGTCTGTTGCGTCCAGAAGAGCGAGAGGGCACCGTAGTATGCACCGAATGAGGCGATGATACCCAGGGCACCGCCTGCGGTTGCGAAGTGTGGGTTGCCTACGTATTTGATATGAGAATTATAATACAACATCAGAAGGGTGAAAACGCACCGGTGAAAGAATTGATGGAAAGACAAGTGAGTGCACAGACGGTGAATCCTAGCGTCGCAATGATAGGAAGTGTCGTGCGGAGTGCTCCAAGCCTATATAAATTATTAGGGCGGTGTGCACGCAATATACTTCCTTAGACTCACAGGAAAACGAAGGTAATCAAGTCCCAGATGGCGAGGTAGATTCCAATGGCATTGTAGAATTCTTGTCCAATAACCCCATCAACGGTGTATGCAGCCCTAAGATGTGTGTTAGTGGGTCCAATATTAATACTAGCAAAGGAACATACGCTAGGCCGATCTGAGGCAAGTAGAGAGCACCGTATGACAAGTTGAAACCTCCGTAGGTAGTAAACACCGTTGCACTGAAAGTGTTACTATGAAATTTTTTAGTGATAGCTCCCTCCACAAAAGCTCGGAAACATACCCGAGGTACATCTCCCACATGCCGACAAGCGTCTGAGAGATACCACCGTAGCTGGAAGTGACTGCGTCAACATCACGTTCGTTTGTGGACACTGAAAACTCACAAGGTGGCAAAAACCATAACCAAACTGGGTGAGCCGACGCTCTTTGACGCGAGCGTCAGTATCGACGAGCACAAGAAGACAGTACCGTAGGCCATCATTCCCAGAGGTGCCTGGAGGCCAATTAATAAATGCTGCATCAATAAAGTAGGGAAACGTACTGGGTTACCAAACGTTCTCTGTAATGGCTGCATCTGTGTTGGAGGTGGAGGGGAGTCCATGGCGACGGTCTGGACGTAGTAGTTGTCCTTGGAACCCTCCTTCTCTGTAATGGAATTTGAAGACATTGACAATTGACGAGTGTCGACTTGTGGTTATGCTTCTGACGAGAGGGGCGGGGACAAACTCAGCTGTAGGCATCTTCTTCAGCTCTTTATACCGGGACTCACATATATCCATCAAATATGGCGTACGGTGTCAATTGCACCGTTGTAGTGGATGGGATTCATCCCATACACAGGCGCCAGGGAGTAACCCTGTTACTATAGAATTCGAAGGCGGGTGACCATACATTTCAGGTACAATGACCCAAGGGGCGCAGTGCTTAATTCCCACCCAAGATCCAACTACTCCCGGCTATCTCGCTGCTCGCACATAGTTCTGGGGAAGCACTGTAAAGTCATCCCGAGATATGGTTCGGGCTAACTGCTTTTTTCCCGCGTTGCAGGTATTTTGTCTAGGTCATGGAGTGTTAGTGGCTTGGCGACTTGCATGAAACGAAGAAGCTGTTTGAGAGCTCTATGAATTACTAGTCGCAATGTTTGAACTGTGCACGGTTACTAATTGTTTCTGCATCGGGTGTCATCGATTATGATTGACGGATATGGGATGCCCACGACGTCCCGGACGATAACGACTTTGCCTGAGTCTCGAACCTAGTGCTGTGTCTGCAGTAGTTTGTAGCCGGGTCGCGGTGCGTGCATATTTGGAGTACCAAACTTCAAGTCAACAGTAAATTTGGTCAGTTCAAATTAGGAGTTCATTAATTTCCCCTTCAAGCAGTCTCCGAGACAGACACACTGATCAACAGATACACATGGCGATAGTAGTACTAAACATAGTTCATACAAGTCCACACCTGTTCCCATCACTCCCATTATTTATGTTTCATCTAGCCATCACAGACGTTTGGTTTGGTCGTTTAGTGTCATTTAGCCTTGGCTTTCCAAGATAGTACGTTGTGAGCATTCTCCACCCGGCGATAAAAACACAGTTATGGAAAAGGATTTCTCAAGGAACTCTACAATACATTCTCATTCACTTGGTGGGTGTTTTATTTTTGCTACAAATTCCTCGTGTATGAGACGAGTTATCTATAGATTAACGCTGTTAGCCCTCGGTGTTTAGGTGTCTTATTTTAGGAGTAGTTCACACTGACACACACACATGTCAGACAATGACTCGGGATATCGCAGGTAGCAACCTCAACACGCCACTGGCAGGGCGCAGGAAGCTACATACGCAAACTCATTCGTCCTCATTGCACACCCATTATCGCCCAAATGGCGCGGTATACACAGCTGGACTTGGCGATCTCTTCCAAGTCTAATACACGTGTGTGTTACCACTTCCATATACCTTCGGATTTTCCTAGACGCTTAAAGCGCTAATCGATCTTACAACGGCAGCTGTTAGGTACGTGCGAAGTCCTCGGACCCGTGCTGATGTATAAGAGAGTGCATGCTTCGAAGTTGCACACCAGACAGGAATAATGCTTCGATTGTCCAGCTACCTATGCTATCTGACAACTTAGCGGACAGCAAATACCAACAAAGCACTAACCGGACGGAACAAGGGCCATGAAGTGAGCAGGGTTCATACGATAATCACCAACGTACTAACCAGTGATCAACCCCGGGACAATTGGAAGCAGCCGAACAATTACGGGTGGAATCGGCATGGTTTCCAAAAACTTTCTTCACGGTTGATGGGCGACCGTTTCGGTTGCATTGAGTGTGCGGGCACTGGAAATGCCCATGTGCACACACTGCACACAATGTCTACAGCTCACCCAGCACTTGGGCAACACAAAACTTAGCAAGATTTACCCTCTCATGGTAAAACAAAGTGTCAGTTTCGGTCTATAAACATTGTTGTATTTTGAAAACGAACCCTCTTCGTACCTGACTCCTATCCAGACACTTCTGATTTAATTGGTGCGTATCTGACAGCGCCCTGACAGAAGATAAGTAGTGCAGATGTCTAAAGTCTGTCATCGATATCTACATAGCCCCGTAGAGGCTCATTTTCAGCAGATACGGTGCTGGGGTGGCGCCTGGTACTCACGCCAGGAATCGACATAGTGACCTGGCTGAATAAATCATTTCAGCATCATAAGACTAACTAGGGCTACGATTGGGGGCTTGCTGTCGTTTTCAGAAAAACTGATGGCGTGACGACAGTAAATAGAGTTTAATAGACGCTTCTGAGTTTTCATCCAGAGATTGTCGCGTTTTTTTTCTAAAAAAAAATTGTGGAGAAAACGTGCACACGGCTGCTCACCAGTTTTTAATCCCACTCGGAGAGGAATGGGCCACCGCCAAATCCTTCTGAAAAATTTGGTGCGATTGGCAAGCTCTGCTGACTGAAGAAGTTTCTCTTACTTAGTATGTATGGTATGCATGATCTGGAATTGAGAAGTTTACTCATTGTGCAATATTGTGAACCAGAGGCAAATGAGGGCGCTTACATAAGTGATTTCTTCAATTCAATGTCAACTTCAACTTCCGCGGCATTGTCACTGGACGTCAAGTTGAATTTGACCTTCAGTGGAGTGAGTTGGTTTGCTTACACCAAGCAAGTTCTTCTAATGGCTTCACTCCTCAAATTGTACAAGTCGGTGGTTGCAAATCCACTGTATAGTTTCGCTTGCTCAAGTATTCCAGTGCAGCTCTCATCCGAAGACCCGTGTTGGCGCAGTCCGCCACTGCTGCTGTCTTATTCGGTGCAGGGGATGTGATTGCCCAGCAAGCTATTGAGCGTCAGGGGAAGAACCATGATGTGAGTACCTCGTGCTAGACCGGAATAACTGGTATTGATCGCGCCTATCGTCTGTGTAGTTCATGCGTACTGCACGTCTCACCTTTTATGGAGGTATGAGCTGTCCTGATGACCTTGAAGTGTTCTTCGTGCTTAATTTTATCAGGAGCGCTCTTTGGACCTGCCCTAACAAAATGGTATCAACTTCTTAACCGTATTAAGTTCTCCAGTCCCACGAAGGCTGTCATATATCGCGTATGGGACGCCACATCTCCTTCAACCTTCATGAGGGAATGATTTTCTTTTGACAGGTTTGGCTCGACCAGGCGATCTTAACCCCCGGTTCGTTGACGATAGCTGGGAAGATATGTTCGTGTTTCTCACTCCCTCCTTAGTGGCTGTGGGATTCTTTTTCGGCACAATGAGTATCCTGGAAGGACAGGGTATTTCTGGTGCACGGGACCGCATTAGTACTGTAAGCTTAACCCCTGCTACAACCTGAGAGCTACCTTACATGTCTCACAGGCGTACACGCCGACGCTAATTCGTAACTGGTGAGATCCATCTTTCGGAAACCCTACGTATCATACTCAAATACATCTAGGGGCGTCTTTATACCCACGCAAATCATCAACTTCGCTATCGTACCGCATCACCTCCGTTTTGTTGTTGTCAGCGTCGTCAGTTTGTTTTGGAGTAAGTTTCACTTCACTTTCAAGGGCATTTCCTTATTCGGTCTATTAGACACATACCTCAGCGCTATCAATGCCAGTTCGCAGCACCAAGAAGGAATCGAATCAGAGAAGAGCCCAGAGAAATTAGGATGATCGTATCTCTGACGTGCCTCCCACGCGCATGTATATCAACTAGATCATCAGCACCCCGAAACCACATGTGCCACTCGCATGGAGACCCATGATCCCATTTCATTGGAGTTGTCTTGAGTCCATACGCACCGCGCGATTTACGACGCAAAGTATTAGGAGCTTACGAGCCCGTACGTTAGAAGGGCCATATAGCTGGATACATGTGCTATGGGGCGTCTTCGATTCAGAACCAGACGGTGTTGGGTGCAATTCACTCGCGCCACTCAGCGTTGCGCGACCTCAAATTGTATGTGCCACAGGTTCATTTCAATGACCGGAACCACGTGTATATAGGGCAAGCCCAGCCCAACCTCCGCCACTAGCTTTACTTTATTAAGTTCTGATGCGGATTCCCTGAAAGCATATACATATATGGGCACTAGCTACTAAAGCTATGGGGGATCACATTAGCTTCCGCCCTGTGTTCCAACCAGAAGCTTTGTGTCAGGAACAGCCAGGTGGTCCAGGAACCTCGCTCGACGGTATGAACAAGGCGGTGTTCATATTTGAACATCTGATCCCGAAGATTCCTTCCGCTCTTGTCACTGTCCGTTTGGATCCCGGTTGACAGGCTGATAATCACACAATACGTTAACAAGAACATCTTTTTGAACCATATAGACGAATACTCCCAAGGGTGTATACGTTAACATGATTTAGAAGAGTGTATTATAGTTATCGTGACGTAGGCGTTCCTTGTTCCTTTCAGAATTAGGGTACGGAGCCAGTGCATGTCAAGAGCTTGGCATGATAGCTGTATCAACAGAGTTTCCGAAGATTAGACTTACTTACGTCTGCTTTTCTGACATGTCTTCGATCATTAATATCGACCAATCAATTTATCCGGGAATGTCAAATGAGCGCTGTCAGGACGTATTTGGAACATACCTCTCTCCTGCTCAATGCAGGGTGTCGGGTTCCCCTTTTTTTTGCATGGTAATCATGTATTATTGTATGTCGCTCTTGTGTGTCCTGGTTGCTATAGGTTCCACAGGAAAGAATCATTGGGAGAATCACTTCAGTCAGTGCCAGCAGACTGACGGCATGCCGTAGATGCATATGACAGCACTGTCAAATAAAAATAAAATATGAACTTAAAACAGGGAAGCACTCGGTGGCGAGGCGCGAGATGTGCTCGACAAGGGAAGAGGCTGTCTGTAGATTTTTTTTTTTTTAAAAAAAAAACTGCAAGGCAGAGGTACAATCAGCGGCGAGGAGACAATGACTATTGCCATGACACGTACTTATCCACGGCATGGTCACCATGAACTGGAATGTATGATATCCTCGTGCGAGAGACGAGTCAATCGAGTAAGAATCTTCAGCAGTGAGAAGGACGTGCGTTGAAAGCTATCGGCACTAGAGCGCTAATACGATGAGCTCAAGCCTCAGGGTGCCTGTGTAACATGGTAAGGAAAGTTGACGACTTTGGAACTGTACTGCCGAGGGCTAACCGGAATACCACCAAAGTGCGCTTACAGCGCCGGGGATGTCTCGAGCAACATTCGCTGTCCCGAGGAGATCCTTAATATCTATGCGGTGAAAGTGAAAGCAAGGGAGTAGCGAGCTTAAGCAGTTCAGTGGCAAAAACACACAGCGTATCTGAAGAGATGCAAATTTGCTTGAAGCAGGAAAGAGTTGCGATTAGCACTAAAGAACTGCATCTAAAGGAAGACGATTTTAATGTCCCTTGTGGGATTACGCTGTTTAGTATGGTGCGCTGGTTCCATCCCATAGTATACATGGATAATAATACCTAGGACCACCCAGTTATCCGGTGCTTCAAGATCTTCGCCATCATAATGATTTCGGAGCAGATTTACCAGTGTTTTGGGTTCAAGTGGCAGTAGAAGACGGGCAGCAAGGCGACTTGCATATCGTTTCGGACCGATACACGTGGTTGAGTACCACAAGTCCAGATCTCTTCAAATGAGCGACTCGATCATTTGATGAACTCAGAGTCAGTGAATGAGATGGCATACCTTCATATAGATCTGAGGCAGAGTGACACTGCTTGATTCTGATGAGTTAATTGATTATCGGATCGCTCGCAAAAAAAATAAAAAATAAAAAAACGAGGTGTTCAACGTTGCGAGGAGAAGCTGTGTACTATGTAGTAATGGATGTACCCATGTTGACTTGCTCACTTCTTAGTTTGTCCCTTTATTTTAGTATACTGCCTCCCAAGTCCCCGGAGCCGTAATGAAAATCATTGGAACAGGTGTAGATGTATTCTAGAGAATCAACGTTTCTATCTCCTGATGCTCGCAGCACTAGATCCAGAGTGATTATGATTTGGGAGGCCTCTGGAGGCTCGTGCAGTCCTAGTTATGGTGTGAACTGCGTGACTTGCCGTTGATGACCAGTCAACAAGTCTTTCAGCGGTTCACCTACATTCGGGGACTTTTTAAACTTGCTTTCCAAATTTCAAATAGTAACGCACCTCGTCTGAGTGTATGCAGGTGCCAAGCCGCTGTACATTGGTCGACGGTAGCGCCAAACTAGACATCCCATGCAGTCTCATGGCTCAAGTGCCCGTGGATTGTCATGGATGTACCGCCCTCCCTGGATGCCCGACGCCCACCCGAATGCGATGTCCAAAGCTGCGGCTGGGCTGAACAAGGAATAATACTCTCTCCCAAGCCTGACCTTGACTGCAACCAGATCGTACGGGCTATCTTTTGAGGTCGTGACCAAGTCAGCAATCCCATGCTTGAAGGTATCAGGGCTGCCAATGCCGCCAACGTGCGAATAATCCCGGAAGGTATACATGTTTAATTCAACGGGATAAACGGACAAGTCCACCTCTATGACA
The DNA here is from genome assembly GCA_001658105.1 of Rhizopogon vinicolor AM-OR11-026. Taxonomy (NCBI): domain Eukaryota; kingdom Fungi; phylum Basidiomycota; class Agaricomycetes; order Boletales; family Rhizopogonaceae; genus Rhizopogon; species Rhizopogon vinicolor. Next base: position 24,750 of record KV448441.1, read on the forward strand.
TAGCGATCGTTGGAGGCTTCCGCAGCATCTCTAGTGGAATGATATAGAGTCTTGATTTCGTCAAGGCGTTCATCGAATATCCAAGATTGGATCATCGCAATAACAGGTAAGCTTTTGCGGATCTCGCGCACGTCGCGATTGCCTTGGGTTGGCATGTCAGATATGAATTTAGGAATGCATAAGACAAGAATCTGACCGACGGCCGAGTGCAGCATGCGGCAGTGAATACGGTGACCTGATTCCCAAGCATCTTTCTGGCAACTTTTCGAGCAGTATCGCGTCAATAAGCACCCTGAACAGCGAAACGCCGTGATATCGTCTTCTGGGAACTCGACAGAGCACTAATAGTCAAGGATGTTAGTTGGAGATGCAAAGCGGAGTGTTTTTGAACGCACTGTCGGGCTACCGCACTGATATCGGTAGAAAGGAACTCCTTCAGGAAGCTCGTAGAAATTGGTGAAGACGCGTGCCGCAGAGTCGACAGATTGCCATAACTCCCATAATATAGGGTCTTTTGAAGCCCGTGCTGCAAGACCGGCCTGATTCACTCTCTGAAGGGCGGGGCCAAGAGAGCGCAACACTTTCGAGAAAACGAAGAACCGGGGAAGCTCTTTGAGTAACTGTATGTCGTGGTCATCTTCAAAGCGCCTAACATTGTCAACACGTTCTACTGGCGACGTCCCAGTCCGCAGGAGGCATTCGAGTAGACCGTACTGGAGGGCTTGAGATATCACCGAAGCCGAATCATCTGCGCAGTTCATTGAATAGCCGATATAGCGATATGCCATGTACAGCACATTGCGTCGCGCCGGCAGCCCAACATCTGGTTCATTATCCGAACCGTTCAAAGCAGGTGTCAGGAGGCGTTCCCAGAGCGCTGCAACTGCATATAGGACAGTACGAATTGAGCCAAGCTGAAGGAGTAGTTCTTGACAACCATCTGCTCCATCTCCCAAGGACTGCATGAAAAGTATGGCCTGTGCCAAGCCAGTGGCACAAACTGTCATGGACGAGAAGTCGATGTTTTCCCTTGCCCGTACCCGAGGTTCTGGCATATTAGACACCTCTCTAGCCATACGACGAATATATCGGAGGGCTAATGAGGCCATGGGGAAGGTTCCGCCGGCAGCGGATGCGATGATGGATGCTGGTAGAGACCCTGGGGTGTCATCCAGGCAAGTAACGCTGAGCGAGCACATGTTCGCCCGTATCAATGCAGAAAGATTCTTATCGCCTGGGCGAAGAGGATCAGCGAAGTCATCACTCTTGAGGCCGTCCACAATGACCCAAGCCCGGAAAAAGAATGCTTGAATAGTGGAGTTCGTTCTCATCAACTGTCTGCCAACCTTGGTGAATTGACACAGGGCTGAAAGTGGATGCACGGTAATCCTAAGAGCCTCGTAAGTGCTAACAGAAAGGCCATGTGGGAGTACGGGAGGCCTTTGCGAAGGTGGGAGGAAGTTGTTGCTGAAGAACTGCATCCATGGGAACAACAACTCCCACTTCGACGCCACAGCGTCATGAACAAGGCGTTCTCCGAGAGTGACATTATTGCCGAGGTTATGACAGATTTGCACGATACCACCCATGGAGAACTTGGCGAGCATGATCACTGGCACAACGTCAGGACTGATTGCGTCGGGAACGGGGTATGCCTCCAGTTGAGCGTGAAAGACTGGGAGCAAGAGTGTGGCATCCCTGAGTTGATTGAGACTACTAACAACGGCGCGGAGGTCTTCGACTGAGCCTTGTAATGCCCCAGAAACTTTACGCTGTTATCAAAAAAACGGAGAATCAGGGCTATCCTGCCTCTAAGAGAGATTCAGGAGCAGACCTGTATCAACCGAGGCAGAGTCTTGAGAGCATCCCTCTCCCGTGCGCTGATTCTGAGTGTCATAATGGAGATCCAGATCCAATGGTATGTGGTGTGGTATCAGCATTAGTAACAATTTGAATTTGTAAGAGCGATTCAACCTTGCCTTTATATACCAAACTCCGACCACTGGCGTCCCGTCCTAACCTCTCATCACTACTCAGTCAACAACCGTTCATCGTTTAGGCCTGACTACAAACCTTGATGCACATGACGTGATATATAAAGGTGATAGGCGCGCACATTGCCCATCAATCAGGTCGTTGCCACTCTTCCTTGCCAGCTCTTAGCGAGGTTGAAAACTGAACTTCGTGCGCAGCGCTCTCTGAAGGGTCAGTCTAAGGCCTACAGCACGGGAGACCTCATCCAAGGCCCTTCTGAATCAAACACGTCTACAAGTGCTTGACTACTTCCGATTTTCGCTGGTGAAGCCACCGGCATGGCTTCCAGATCAACTCAGCCCGTTATAGCAGCAGACGAATTACATGTGGTCATGAACCTTGCATTAACTGCAGCGAGCTACTGGGCGACATATATTTCT
>KV448442.1:0-32182 GCA_001658105.1 Rhizopogon vinicolor AM-OR11-026
GAAATTTTATCGTGTCTTATGGTTCAACTTGAACTTGTGTTTTCTTTTCGGGATTGGCCTAGCGTCATGCAAATGGCTGTAAGTCGCCGCTCAAGTGCCCACTGACGGACCTGAAGTGACGAAACCCTACTTCTTTTCCGACCTAATACGTCATGTGAAATGAATTACTGGTAGTCCGTACACCGCGCATCCTGATGGCGAGGAAACCATCTAAATCTTCCAGAATGGTAGGTAGCAAGATAGCATAGTATGTAAGTGGCCTAGAGATCTTCTTCTGCACCGTATCCGCGCGCCTACCCGTTGTCCTGCCTGTTGTATTCTACGTACGTATACACGCTACTTTCAAGACTAGGGGTGATGAAGTTCTCACTGCCAAAATGGATATCTCATTTCCAAGCCATTGCCTGCAGGATTTAAAATCTACGCTATCATAAGGAGTTGGCGTGCTCAGTGCCTGTTGCCCCCATAGTACTTACATAATCTACGCATCCATTTCTTCTTGATCATAGTGTTCTTTTTCCATCTGGTATACTTCCTATAGCTAGCCAGAGAGACGACCGTCTGTACTTAGACTTTTCGATGGCCTTCAGGGATCTTCAAAGCCGTGTTTGTCTTTCAGATGGACAGGGTGGGCCGACTGTGCCCCCTGATTTTGCAGCATTTCAAACCTCACCCTCTTCAGGTCTGCTTTTTTATTTAATGTTGGTGCTATGTGCTCAGTTTGCATATAGTTCCCAACTGTTGGCCTTATGCACAGCATTGCTCTTTTTACCGCCTAACGTCGTCAAGCGTTACACTAACTCCCTGAGAATGCATCCTCGTTGCATGCACATTATGATCAAGATTTAATGAGGTCGACCATTCTTTTGATCATTTGATCAATTTTTGGCTGACATGACCAGCTTGACCACATTCCTCAACTGCGCTGCCGAATTTCTTACCAGCCGCCCTGCAGGGGTCGGCGTGGGGGACGAGAACACATATTGTAGCAGGCTTGACTTCCAAGCATTCTCCGATGAGCATGCCGACCTCTCCTCGTCACAGCGGCCTGTACTCCAACGCGTAGAACTCGGGCGTCATGTTTCTGAAGAAGAATATTGCCCTCTTTTGCAAGAATCCGCTGGAGTCAGTGGTCCTTGCATCAGCCAACAATTTTCCAGGTATGGATCGCTACATTTACATACCTTCAAACACTCATCATTTGCGACGACTAGACGTACCCCCCGGCGCGGCTAGTGACTCCAACTATGCGCTTAGCGCTCTCACCCCTCAGACGTTCTATCAACAACCCAGTCCCATGGTTGTGCAGGCCAGCTTAAAGAAAGTCCAATGTACTTGGGCTAGATGTGCAAAGGTCTTCAGGAAGGATGGGCGCATTCGCCATGTGAATGAGACTCATCTGCAAGGAATGGTGGGTGTATGGAGTCACTATGGGCAAGTGTTCCGGCGCCCGTGTTTGAAGAGGAAGCACGAACTTACCTGTCGTGTCGACACTCCCACTTGAAGTACTTCGAAAATCTCGACCGAGGAGTTTCATATATAGGCTACAGTTCTTTCATATTTACTTTTCATATCCAGTACTCCAAACATTTCTAATACTCACGATGATTGTTACCTTTTTATACATCTAGGTCGCGGCATCTCGCTTTATGTGAAGGTCTATTCGAAGCCACTCTTCGGAAAACGTTACCTTGCTGATTCGAAGGTCACCAAAGTTCTCCCTACTAGGCACCCAAACCGATATCATGTGTCAGGCGCGAGTCTCTGAACTGTTAAGCGGACTCAAGGTCTGGACCATGCTGACCTTTGGAATATAAGATAGTGTATGACGGAGCGCCGAGAAGTGGGGCACCCGCTTGCCGTGAAAAGTCCCGGGGAGGCGCTGTGAGATTCCCTGAGGAGTGGAAGTATCATTAATATATGTGCCAATGCGGTATCCGTGAAAGGGAGATAGGCCGAAATATTAAATATGCAGCTAGGCACGTGTCGGGTCCGCAGTGTCTGCAATTAATTATACTATCAGGATTCGGCCGGCGGCGACTCGGAGTCCCAACGATACACATCTATATCCAGAATTGGGTCCCAGGAAGTTCGATGCAAAGCGAATGAAGACTAGCGCTAATCCATATCGTGAATTGTTTAACATCGGTGCCAGCGATCATTGAAGATGTCCGATGTATCCATGGAACTACTGCTACACAAAGATGACGGTAGTGTACAGTAGTATCTGATATCTTGTGCAAGGCTGGCGTACCAAATATCCTGTTCCTCTATCATTTTAAACGCCAGTCCCCACCCGCTCTCCGCCCCGCACCACTCCATTCATTCTCATTCTCAACCCCCTCAATACATCCATCAGCACGCTTGCCGTCGAGGTTTCTCCACCCTGCGTATTAGCGACAGGCGCACAGCGCGCTACAACAGGCACCGTCTACACCGCAGCTGCAGGCCGCGAGTCTCCTGGCGGTATCTTCTCACTTTGAATATCTTGGTGTCACCTCGCGCTGGCGGGGTCTTGTCTGAGGCTCGTCCCCCCTTCGCGTCCATCTCGACGTATCTCCTCGTAATATCCCCAATCGTCCAGTCAAGATGCCCGCGCTTCAACCACAGCACCCAAAGAGGACGCGCCACAGAACTCGCCACGCTCCCTATGCACCTCGAACTCCTCTAGTATATCGTATACCTCCTGGGGCGCGTGCGCACGGAGTGGCATATACAGATGGGACGGGATGTTGGAGACGCGTGGTAAGTGTCTTTTGTACGATGACGAGGACCCAATCTGTGAGTTTTAGCTTCCCGCAGCGTGCATGATGCTCTTTGGCGTGATTACGGTAAAGGTTCAGGAGGATGTGCGAGAAAGGAAATGGAACTTAGGGAAGGCTGTTATGAAGGGAGCGTAGAGGTAAGGGAATGCGAGAGGGGGGAGAGGGCGTGGAGGGTCGAGCCGAGACGCCACAAGATGAATCAGTGCAGTAAGCGCACTAGAGAATATATGGTAGAGGTTTCATATCATCTTTGAGGTTCACTTTGAGGTGACATATGGTTGGCGCTGAATTAAGAGACGTTACGGATAATCTATTAGGGATTGACTAGGAGAGAACTTCAGATGTTTCAACGAGTTTGGGGCGAAAGCGGATAGCGCTTCCTCGAGGCGCAAGTCCTAACCGAGAAGTGAGCTGCAATTCCCAAGATGTTAGGAATCCGACGACGCATCAAGCGAGCTTCGGATACCCAAAAATCAGGAGGAGGATGGGGGTCATATAATGAGAACGAGAGAGAATTGGATTTAACGCGGAGGTGAGCGGGAACGGGGGCTTTGGCAGTCACCACGATGAGGTTTGCAATAGCTGGTTCTGCGAGATGAATCACTCGTTGGCTATGGTTTATGACACGTCCGTGTAAGCGTCTGCATAATAAAGGTGCGGGCATCCATGTGGGTAGTGCATGGACATCTGCGTAGCGGGGATAATGCAAGGGAAGGCCAGTAGTGCAAGGATTAGAGAATTTGTCACTGAAACCGCTCACCCTGGGCCTCTCCCCCACTGCCCCAAGCCGCTTCCTTGCAACTTCGACTTGTTGTTAATGTCTAGCTTCTTCCTCTTCGGCGATAGCCCGCCCTTATTCCTCCCGTTGCTGGTTCCATTCTCCGACTCGGCGGTTATGGCCTTCGGTTCATGATTGGATGAGGCGGTCGATAATCTGCACGTCAGGTTGTCCGGTGGCTGTGTGAATGTCTCCCCGTAATACGTATGTTGTCGTAGAATTCGGCTGCGAAATCGGGATAAACTTCAGCGGTGGGGTCAATCATGTTGAGATTGAGTGCAAGGAAGTTGCGGATGCAGGTGGAGTGGTAGCGAGTTGGGGAGTAGACGAGTATGATGTTAAGCACGGCGTTGTACACGCGATGAACGGTAGTCGCGGCACGAGAACAAGAGGTGCTATGCCATGTTTGCCGTTCGCTCGAACATCTAACTCTATTCCTTCGCTGGTACCTCGCTACGTAATAGGGTATCAAACTCTGCATTGTGTAAGCAGTGGAAGACAGTGACTATTGAGGGATGCGCATATGATTAGTATCAGAAAATGCTGACCAGACAATCAATCTATATCAAGTTAGCACCGATACATAGTGGTACTCACATCATGCACGTCCAAGCCCTCGACATAGTGTCCCAGAATTCCATTACAACTTTCGCACGCTTCGACTTTCGCCTCCAGTGTTGCATCAACTAGTGCGAGTGAGTGAAGGGTGTCTACTGTGCTTTACGATGGGCTCTTCAGGGAGTTCTTGGGAGTAAGATTCGCCGGAAAGGAAGATGGGTGACTGCGGCAGGCAAGTGAGCAGGGTCAGTGATCGTAAATGATACTGGTTGTGGGATAGTGGTCATGGCTGTTGGACTCGAGTCTGCGAGGCGAGCCTCTGGTGTGCATGACTCACTCACAGTAATGTCCCGTAGTCAGTCCTTGAAAGCAGGAAGACACTCGCAGCAACGTAAGTACTTGCTCAAAATCGCTGCGAATACCCACATTTGGTATTACCGCCGACTTTATTTGCCCACGGAATCAAGCTTCATCGATTCCTAGAATTTCCTACACACCGCACACCGGGAACCTTCAATACACTTCGTCCATAATCTTCCAATTGCATGAGTCGATGATATAAGTCTCGCATGTTATCGTTGCGAGATGTATCAATGAATCATCACGACTTCCGTATTCCACGTATGTATTTCGCATTCCGGTCCACGACAATCAAACCACAGTGCTATAGTCTTGACTTCAACAACAACTACCTAACCCTTAAGCTTGACGCTTGACGTCCGAACATTCACTTCGTCATTCGCTGAGGCACTTCTCTTTTCGTTGGTATTTTGTCCACGAGTCTACGTTCCTCAATGCTAGCTTTGGTAGTGCACGTACAACTCTCATGCAGGACCACCGGCGCAGTTCACGATTGTTCACGGCCGATTCCGAAACTTCCGATACCAGTAACGCACCTCCAGGTCTCACGGGCACCCAATAGCACCAACCATTTTCCTGTCGTTGTCACAGCAATATAGAGCAATATCCGATCAACGGATGTGGGCGGGGAACGGTAGGCAAGCAATGTCAATTTCAGGAAAATCCGTCTGATTGCTCAGGGCTGCCCGATGCATTATTAGCGTGCAGTCAGGGCTATAGCAGAGTCTAGCGCTTCATTTCGAATCAGGGTGAGCATGATTTACCCTTGATAAGATCCCTCCGCAGAAAGTTTTCTCCCATAAGATGTCTAAGTTCCTGTCATTGAGAGGTATCCGTTGTACCTCAGGGCATCTTGCTACACTTGGAGGTTGCCTTGCGTGGTGAGGCAACCGTGCTTAAAACTTTATGCTGACTAACGCTGGTAATTTGCTGGCATCTTCAGGCGTCCCAATATCTTATAAAATGGCCTCCAAGCGCTCGTATTAGGAGTAACCATTTTCTTCCTTTTTCCATTGAGTTAGTTAGGGCGGACTCCTTCCTCGCGCATTCGACATGTTATCTCTTTTCGCGATCCTCTTTTTGATCCCTCTCGTCTCCAGTTTGTCCTTGCACAGGCACAGACGTACTACAAGTGTCACCTCTCCAATTCGTGGGCAATATGAGTCTGTTACTACGGGGCAGTACTCCATGCTTAATAATCTCTGGGGAGAGGCCAATGCTACCTCTGGCTCCCAAACATCCCAGTTCACATCGCTAAGTGGTACCACTATTGCCTGGGAGACTACCTGGACCTGGACAGGCGGATCCAGTGTCAAGAGCTTTGCCAACATCCAGCTTGATGTTGGGATTAATGAACAACTGAGCAATATCTCTAGCATGCCTGTGAGTCGAGTGATGTCGAAATTGCAAAAGTATAGCTAATGCTTTTGGCACTATAGTCTTCTTGGGAGTGGTCTCAAACGAGCTCTGGAACAGTCGTAGGTGATGTTGCCTATGACCTGTTCACATCGGACACAGCTGGGGGCGCAAACATAAATGAGGTCATGATCTGGCTGGCAAACTTCAATTCTGGACCCATTTCTTCGGTGTATAACGCTGAGGGCCAAGCCGTCCCAATTGTGACTGGCATCTCGCTCGAAGGCTACACCTGGTGCGGCTTTTCTTCCGGAAAGACACCTGCAGATCATTAATAATGTGTTTTCAGGGACTTGTACTCTGGATCTAACGGAGTCAACCAAGTTTACTCGTACCTCACGACCAACGGTCCCATCACTTCGTTCAGCGGTGATATTTACCCATTCATTTCGGTAAGTTTTGCCAGGGATTATCTCTTCATAATGTGCCTGGACATAATCTTTGCGTTTGCTTCTAGTGGTTGATTGACAATGAGGGCGTCGACCCGTCAGAGTACTTGACCACTGCTCAAGGGGGCACAGAGGCTACAACTGGATCGGCGACATTAACTACGTAAGTGACACTTGATTGCCACTCTACTGAGACCTGAATATATTTTATTCGCAGGTCGGCCTACAGCTTGTCCATCAACTAAAATTACATGATGTGCGCACTGAATAAGGCGTAATGATCCCTCCTTACCTCACCTTTTTATTTCGCTGCATCACATTTCACTGTTCACACTCTTCCATCGTGCAGAGCACGAGCGCTAGAGCAGCAGCTTATCTTTCCGCCATTGCCTTCCTTTGACTCTTGCCACTCGCTTGCAACTACACTCATTTCCTAATCGCTACTTTTCGTTTACAACATGGTACAAGCGCTATTGATTACTGTTGATGCTATCGTTACCTTCGAATTAGCGTAGTTCTCGCTGTATACCACGTAGCAGGCTTACAATACAAAGCGATGTTCGATAACCCATGGCCGATAAGCTATCTACCTACTTTACAGCTGTCCACTGTTCCAGGGCAGCCATGTAGCGTTTCCATCTCCCATTGCTCCAAGATGATATCTTGATCCAAGCTTCGTCCGGGCTATCGTAGAGCAACATGAGCAATAGACCCCCGAACGTACAGTCCGCCAAAGATGGATTTGATCCTGCGAAAAACATAATCTCCCCTGCTCCCGCTCCTTCTCCAAGTCCGCTTCCCACCTGCATAAACGATGCAAGCAAGTCGAACGCGGCTTCAATTTTCTTCCAATGCTCCTCGCGCTCCTCACCCCTGAGCTCTATATCCTCGAGCTTCTTTCCAAGGGCCGCTTCGGTGCGTGTACGGAAGTGGATGCGGTCCCGCGGAGTCTTTTTGTCGTATAGGTGCATGATCATGACGGGCAGTAACTGGGCTGTGATGGCATGTGCGACGTGGTACTCGAAGAGGGCGTGAAGGGCGCGGCTCGTGGGAGGACAGAGTGCGCGGGATGGATCGGGGTCTGGGTATGCATGCTCTAGGTACTCGATGATGGGCGTTGAATCTGAGAGGAGGGTAGGAGGAGAGAAGGTGTTGTCTATCAGTGCGGGGAGTGTGTATTTCGGCGTCCCGTCTGGAAGCACGCTTGTTGGCGGTATCCCGAGCGACTTGCATACAGATTCGATGTCAGTCGTCTCGACCCATTTTGTGTCATAGTTGAGTTGTTTGTAGTTAAGTGCGAGTCTGTGGGAATTGGATGTTGAATATTGAATATTGATGCTAAATATCAACTGGGGGTAGTTGACTCTGCTGTCACTGACCTGACTTTCCATGTATTCGGCGAAGTAGGTACTGGAAGGGTGGTTGGGATATCCAGAAATATGATTTTTGTCACTGCCATCATGTGCATGTGCGAGCTGCAGGAGAGACGCCCATATCACAAGATGTGGGGTAGCGCACGTGAGGAAGACAGTCATTCTCAGGGCGACTCAGCGCATGTGACTTACTAGCTCAAAATTTTGCGGATCTTCTTTCATCCTGGCTTTAAATTTGGCGGCTGTCGAAGAACGTGCCGTTCTATTGCTAGAACAGTAACCAAACTTGGAGTTCTTCTGCGGCCTTTACCGGAAGAACTGGCAGAACAACCGAACCGGTTCGTGGTACAGTGTCGCAGGTTTGGAGGTGAGATCTTTCTAGTTGCGACATCGACGTCGATCGCAGTCCCACTGAAGATAACTTGAAGTAGTACTTATTATGTAATGACACCGTACCCACTGGCAGCCTCATCATCTTTAGCGCTTTACTGAATACTTACGAGAACTTTCTCAGCAGCTCATTCGACTGAGAGATTATGGCAGCTTCATGCTACCGAGGTCAGAGAACGTAGGATTGATTGTGGCGATATGCCTGATGACAGACGAAAGTGGGTGAGTCTCTACACAATTTACAACGCTATGTTTGTTTAGGAAGTTAGCGCACAGTTGACATGGTCTAGATTCATTATCTACCAAGCCTGAGGTCGTGTCATGTTCTATCGGCCTTCTCACTGTGAAGGTCTGCTAACCAGCTTTGCCAAATTGAATTGACACAAAAGCCAATTTCAGATCCTTCTGATCATCGTGCGCATATCATTCCTTGTAGAATGTTCGTGAGTGCCTTTGATGTTGCGTCCAGGGACCCGAGTCTATTAAGTTTTCGCCCAGAAGCCCACGATATCCAGCAGTCTGAGAAATCTAACAGCCTGCTGCAGAATAACAACTTAGCATTCGAAGAATTTCGAGAAGCATCAGATCGATGTCATTACAGCGTGTAGTCGCTGTATCCTTGCTCGACGAGAAGACACATTCATGGTAGCAAGGCATAAAACATGCCTCGACATGAATGACACCAAATAATAAAACGCAGAGAAGTACTGGGTCTGCAGCATGCGAATGAGAGAAAAGCGGAGTCAGCTTGAGCCATGTCGGATCACAAACATTGCTCACCTCCCAGTGCCGAGCAATGTCAAAATTAGCACGCTACACGGGATCCGCGAGAAGTCTTCATGGTGCATGAATAGAACTTTACTGAGGTGTGGATGATGCAAAGACTCTTGTCGAAATTTGCGACTGAAGTGCAACACGAATGATGCCGGTACAAATTGAATAGTTGAATACCCGGTACGTACTACTAGGCGGAGTTCACGCGGAGTTAACACTGGCGGCACAGGCGAGCTCTTAGACAACAAACCAGTGCCCAACTTGAAGAACATAAGTAGTCAGCCTGGTTACGAGTCTAGCGCTCAATGAATCAGCATCACGGCCCTCGGCTCTCAAATTGCCTACCCCGCACCGCATGGAACCATGAACAAAAGTCAAAGCTTCGCGAAACTCCTTTCAGCCTGTGTGAGTCTATATGTCTAAATTTGCCGTTCCTCAAGCTTCAAGCTTAGTCTGGAGTCGCTCAGATTGGAACAGTGACTCACACCAAGACCTTGTTCTGTAGGGTCACACCCGTATGACCGGCAGATCTCGCGGAACACCCGAGGTAGGACCTTCCAATCGCCCTAGTCCACCGCATTCAAGATGTCAGTCTTACCGAGGATATTCGCGTTGCTACATCCCATACTAGTAGGCCTCAGGCCTCGGTCCACGTCGACTTCATGCACGGGCCATAATAACGACCACTTCCTGCCTATGCTGAGTTGTTGGCTCTGAGGTAATGAATGTTTATACAATTATTGTTAGTCTTGGTACCAGACTTCCTAGTAAACATCGGAAGGAGGAGTCGGAAGCGCTCGCACCGGGAATTTCTACGCTTCCTAAAATATCTGGTTCGGGATTAAATTCTTGCTATGGCAGTCACGGCCGAGATATTGCAGCGTCCTGTAAACCGGTGATGCCGACAGCGTGCACACATTAAGTGAGTTTCCAGTTTGTTTGTTTTTCATGTTGTCAAAAGCTTAAATTCGCTCGTCTCACTTCCGGCCCTTATTAGAAGGAACGACTAACTTGTTGTAGTAGTTGGAGCCTTCGGGGTCGGCACTGGGAGGCCACCAGAGTGGATTATATAATTTTTGGATGAAGTCTAGATCTGTTAGCCGGTGCCACATTTTACGCCACCATACCTCGGTCTTGTCATCTGCCAATCCTTGGGTATTTTGTCATTTTCCTCGTTGTCAAGGTCTGCTACCTTCCGACACAAGAAGTTGCATCAAACTGATTGGCAGAACAGTTGATTTTCTGCCCATATTCCTAAATCATGTGAAAATCATGTATGTCGTCCTTCCGATTATCATGCGGTTCAAGGGTGGGTGCAGGTACACTTCACGCTTTTCTTAGCCCTGATCAGTTCATTTCTCCATCGCTGGTCTTTCAGCTGCGTAGTAGTTTCATTCTACAGTCCGCTCTTGTCGCGTCGTGCTAGTGCTTAGCAGGCATTTACGATCCGACCATATACGGGCGAATGAGCATTGGGCGTGTCAAATCTGTAATTAAGCGTCTCCGTGTCCCTAAAGCAAACCACTTCTGTAAACATCGTCGGCCCGAAGTGTTCAGAATCACCGAAGGTACCGGCTACTTAGTTTGGCGTCATAGAAGCATCATGTGACCGTTGTGGATTAACATCGGTTCGATCTGCACGGAGTCGATGGTCGCCCCGCCCGCGGTCTCATCGCTTTGGATGTCGAGACAGCCATGGCTTCATTTTTAACTGGCTGTGACCGTTGTGGATTAACATCGGTTCGATCGGCACGGAGTCGACGGTCGCTCCGAGGTTTTATCTCTTTCGATGTCGAGACAGCTATGTTTCCATTCATAACTGGCGGGAGGCACGATTTTTTTTGTCGCGCGTCAATTGTCGTAAGTACTATTTGGTATAAGTACTGGGTACATGAATCTCATTTCAGCCGTCTCATCTCCCTAATTCTACAGTCTCACAGTTATTTACGATGACCACTACTCTCGATAACAAGGTATGGATGTTTACTCTGCCATGCTTGCACGTCTTGATTGTAATCTCAAATATAGGCTTTAGCGAGCATTCGCCAGGCTATCGCTACATTTCTTCAGCGTTGCGACTTGCAGTATACGCCTGTCACGCTCGACGAGGAGTTGTACGCTGAGTGCTGCCAGGATGCCATCAACCGCGGCTTGCCGATGGACGGGAATTATTCTATCCGTCCGTTTCTTGCTGTCGGCGTAGCCTTAATTTCCAACGCATACGCTCACCTCCCCGACCGTTCGACCAGGATGTGGATCTGCCTTTACACTGCTGTCTGCACTACCATCGACGATATTGTGGACAAGGGACAAGACATCACACACGTGTATCGTTTCAACGAGCGGTTTGCAAGCTGCCAGCCACAGGCAGATCCAGTCCTGACCGCGCTTGATGCGCTCTTGCGGGAGGTCGTCCACCATTATCCCCCACTGGTGTCGAATTTGATTGTCACGTCTTCACTCAACTTTGTGTCCTCGCTTCTACTTGATCACGAAACCAAGGGTATGAAGGTATGGGATTTCTCCGAGTAAACGTAGCTTCTATATTTATCCCTTCGCGTGGATAGATCTCGGCAGACGCTCCATTGTACCCCGAGTATTCTAGGCTCTTATCAGGCTTGGCGGATGCATATGGGCTGTTTATTTTCCCCCCTGCGCTCCCGCTCGGGGAATACATACAATGTATGCCGGATCTGAAATTTGTCATAAACCACACAAAGTAAGTCTCGCATCAATGAGTTTATGTCACATTTCTTGATCTGCGGTTATTCAGCGATATCCTATCATACTACAAAGAGGAGATCGAAGGCGAAACCGTAAACTACCTGTCACTCATGGCAGTCTCTCTTGCTCTCACTAAACAGGATGCTCTGCATCAACTTAGTGAGAACACCATTCAAGCGCATCATAATACCATGCAAGTCCTAAGGCCGGATACTGAGGCCTGTGACGCCTTCCTCAGTTTCTTCCAAGGGTATTTCGGGTTCCATGCTGCCTTGAGACGGTACAAGCTTGAGGATATTATGTTGGAGAAGTCTAGTTCTTGACGGATGTTATCTTCTTGCGATTCTTTGTCACGATACGTTCTTCGCACGCATCTATTTTTACTACACACGCGCTACATGTTCCATCCACGTTTATGTTTCATTCTCCGTTTCAACATTCTCTAATATCGTCGTAAATATTGTTTCTCCTCAATATTTCCAACTAAGATTGAGGTGAGCATAATTACTACGACGTCCACATACATATACTCAACAACACTATATACTAGTTTCTATTCTGCTTTCTAGTCCGAGCCTGTCTAGTCATCACACTTTTATGGGGGTTTTAAATTTGCGGATAGCAACAATATGGCAGGTAATGACGATGCTGAGAGAGTTTAAAATCATGTTTGGGGGCTCACTACAAATACCCGCAGATCACCGTTCACTCGGCCACATTGCAATACTTATCTTATGATTGAATGAATCTAGACAAGTCGTTATACTAAGGTGAATTATTAAAATTAATGGAGAGATGAGTAAGCGCTTTAAGACTTGAATGTGGTACAATTATATAACTGTTGGGCGTCAATTTACTCACACTGTCACACACCTCTTCCTCGACATTCAACCATGCATATGGATATGCATCACTCATACCGAATTCTTCACAAACTCCTGGACATACTTAAAGCAGTAGTCATTAGGTTTTTCAGACAAATTTCGTACCTACACGGGCCGTATCGTGTTCTGCGGCGTATATTTGGCACCTTGGCTTCTAAGTTCGGTCCTGCATATGCAAGTGGCACTAGTACTGCCAATGGTCTCAATGAACGTCATGAACTCGAAAGGAATACCGATGCTTCACCACAACCGGTTGTCATCCTCCCAAGAATCCACTACCCTTCCGAGCCTGGGCACTCAATGCTAGACCAACGCTCTGGACACACTCACGCAGAAAGCTCTCCTCCCGATGAGGTTGAGTCTAACCATGTGTCTGTGTCCATTGTAACCTCGATGCAGGACAGTAACCATCCAATTCTGAAGCCAATGACTGCCAGTGATGTCCGTCGTTATAGCAAAAAATCTCAAATGTTCGTCTTGAACACAAAACTTGCTCAAGTCTAACCCCAGGACATCCTGTCACTAGTCAGAGGACAGATACAGATTTCATGATTTCCGCAGGCCGGAAGGATTTTTCGATGTACGTACGCCAACTCGTCTTACCTCCGTTCTGCAGTGTGCAACATGAATTCAAACTTACTTATTACAGTCCAGAAGAGATCAACTCAGGCGACCTTATCTGGGATTGCCAGGTCCATCCACACGGCACACTATACTTCTCCAGCGAACAAGTTAGTCCATCTCTAACACTTTTTCCACACCTAATCACTTACTCAGGTAACATGGAAAGACCCGGACATGGAGACAAGCATGGTTCAAATCACCGTGTTCACAGACGCCGATGTACGCAAGCAGTCCAATTCCGACGCAATCGCTTCCTGCGTGAGAAAGCTCTTGGACCAAGCACAGATCTCAGGCCACCTCGAAGATACCCTCACAGAGCTCACCATTGACTTGTCCACGAACGTTCACGGGGAGCTGGAATGCAAGTACTACTTTGTCGCACCTGATCGGAGGGTTCTGTTTTGGGAAAACGATTTTGAGGCGAAGCACTTACTTGGCGAGGTCAAAGGTGTTACGAGCGGTCACATCAGTACGTTTTTCTTTTGTTCTGCAGAGTCTGTGCTTTAGCATTGCACAGAATATGCCATGGAGGCTGAGTATTGGTAATACATTCAGGTCAAGGTGATTACTGCACTTGCACTTCCGCAACCAAACTCTGAACTCTTCTATCTACGGGGCAGATACATTTTTTCCCACTGACGGGGTTCAGGATGCATCGGGAGTTGTATCCGAATGACTGCAAGATAACTCCTGAACTTCACCGTGAGCTGCAGGCAATGATCCTGCATGCTTATACCGGTATGTTTCTCAGTGTGTCGACCTCATTTCGCTCGTCATTTGATCAAATATATGTTAGACACTATATTTTCGGAAGTATCTTTGGCGCCTTTCGATACCGACGAGCTCCAACGAGCCCTGAGTATCGTAGATTACTTGAATGGTGAATTTCGTCCATACACTGTCTCGAGCAGGTTTCTTGATCCCAGTCAAGGCATCGTAAACAAAGACTCGATCGCAGACGACCAATATATATGGGCATATGGTGCGGATATTGTTTCTTGATCTAGTTCAACGTTAAGATAAGCTCAATAGCTCGCCTTATGCGAATGTTCAGTATGATGGTCTTGCACAGGTCTCTATTCAGATCCAGCTTACTTTTTCCTACCAGCAAGGGCCAGATTTTCTAATTTTTACGGTGAAATAGGCGCGAGGTTAGGTACAGATCACGCTGTTTATGCCGACGATAGCTATCTCGCCAGAAGACCAATAGTCAAGCTTTTCAACCTCATTTTGTTTGGATCTCCATCCAGTCACGTCAGGAAGATCGACAGCGTTTGGGTTGATCAAGCCGTCAACCGCCCTCGCTGGAAAATGTTCATGAATGGGTTAACGAGCGAGTGGAACGGACTTGTAATTTATGTGAGTTACTGATGCTAGAGACTGCATTGAATTCCAACTGAAAATGGATAGTCAACTGTTATGTTAGCTGTGGACATCAGTTTCCTCGCAGTACCCACAATAGATCAACGACCTTCGGCAAAAATCGCATTATACATCTCCTCACTCTGGTCCGTAGCTTCACTGGTAGTTTCTGCTCTTCTAGCGCATAGTGGTGGGCAGCAAGACAATATAGACCGAGCGGTATGTCTGACTTTTCGTTAAACCCCTTACGTCCGTGTCAAACGAATGACTGACTTTGGCTGATCAAGACGGCATTCATGACGCGCATGACTCGGTCACTTCACGGTAAAGAGAACCTTGCCGTCATCTTCAGCTTGCCGTATGCGCTTGTTATTTGGGGGTAAGCACCTCCATTGCTTACACCCTGCACGATGTACCTCAAAGTGATGGATCTGCATGGCGTAGGATGGTCTTCTTCTTCTTGGCGCTGTCTCTAGTGATTTTCCTATCAGCTAATGTTGCGACGTGGTGCACTGTGGGGCCTGCATGGCTACTCGTTATTGGGTTCATTGGCTGGCCAGTGTGGGCAGCTAAGCGCCACCCAATTGGACAACCGGTGTCCTTCCTGTGGAACCGTAGGAAACTTGGAGAATAAGAGTCATGTTGATTGGAATCGAATTCGACACCATAACGAAGCATAGCTCGTGTTAAATCCCATCTGACTTCAATCTCACCCCGTCAGTATACCGGGTGGCACTCCACAGTAAGAATAACATTCCGAGTGGTTCACGCGAAATATCTGGTGCTTTGTATCAATACAACACTATGACTATACACAGTACAAAACAGGTAAGAATGAGAGTTCATGCACGAAAGGCTATAGGAAATGTGAAGTAGCAAACATAAAAATGAGGGCGTTATGCCATTCCTGTGCGATAGGTATCAACGCCCTGCTTATTCCCTAGAGTGCGCAAGACTCAATACAGGCAGTCCGGCATGAGCACAATGCTGGAATGTTAATGCAAGTGGCATTACACCAGGTTTGGCAAGTAGAGACCCGGGAATGGAACCTGTCTGTGGGTTCCTTGACTTCATTGTCTTGCTTTCCGCCTCCCCTTCATCACTGCTGAAGTTCACACTGGACATGTCACTCGTACTAGTCGAGGTAGTAGAGCTACGTCGGGTGGGGGTCATCACGACTATAGGTGCAGCACCAACCGTTTTACTGTCCATACTGTTGCGTTAGTGTCTCATCCATTCACTGATCCAGATGTGCTTTGACCCACCTTAAGTCGACAGCTTGTGATCTTGTGATCATCCTCGTCGCCCGTTGTTCGCCCTTCTGCGGTTGTTTATTTGGTATACCGACGAATCGTGGGCAGCTACACCGACACCCCAGCTGTGTAGAATGATAGCGTCGGGACTGACGAATTCACCCAAAACAGCTACCGTTCACTTACTGTACTACAGCGCTTACGGGCGGGGCTCTGCCCGCCTTGCAAGCATTTTGCACATTTCAAGGCTGTGCATGGCTGCTTGTGCTGACTCGATTTCTTGACGACGGTCTGGAAGTCAGAGAGGTTAATATTTATGATGTATATATGAGTGAGCTATATCGATGAGACTTCTTACTTTCGCTCTGCACATCCAAGTGTAGCAATCAGATATTGTATGACTGGGAAGAGACCCGAGCAGGCTTGCCTACAGTATGTACACAAGCTAGCCGAGAGCACGTGCTCGCCTCGAGGTACCGGTCAAGTTGCATAGTGACACCTTACAAGACAAAGGCACGGTGTCATCATACATGCTGCTTTCCACTGCCAGCCAGTGTGAACTTCATAAATAGCGTCACCGGCGAAGAAACCAGTGCACATAAAAGAACTGTCGATGGAGCCGCTCAAGTACTTCTATCGCAAACGGGCTGGAAGCTGAACTTGCTGAAGGACCTATACATACACATTCTTCGCATATTGTTTAGTATGTGACGTCCATGTACATAATGCTGACAATCTGGTGATAGAAATTGTGTTATCCAACGAAGTGAATGAGGAATACAGGTGTGCTGTACCGTATACTATGTACCGTAAATAAGGTTCAGCCACACGGCTGACTCCGAGAGATTTCAATTCCAACGCCTGGGTCCTGCAAGGTGTTTGTTACTACAGTAGACTATCTCATAATGCATACGCTCGCAATGCATAATTCTCATAATGCATCACATTTTGGATGGTTCCACTGTGGGGCAGTTTAAAATTGCCCCATAATGCATATCGGATAATGGATAGACTTGCATGGTCATTATGCATTATGAGATAGTACTTTTGGCTGGTTGGGTCTTCAAGGGTCATGTTCGGTTCAATATTAATATTTTTAGTGTACTCGGGCTACGTACATTGTGAGGGAACTCATTCCACCTCATTCCACATACATATCTACAATGGTTGTGGACAAACGAAAACCACGAGACAAGCCTCCACCCTATCAAAGACAGCCAAAAAAACCAAAGGTCAATGACACCCCAGCAACCTCTTTGTAGCTGGCCGCTCACACAGCCGCACGCCAAAACCTCATTCTCAATGACTGGTCGACAGTTTTTGCATACATTGATGCACACCCAGCGATATCACAATGTGATATTGTAAATCACTTCAAGAACCTTCAGTCAGGCCCCAGGGATTTTGATTTTCACGCAGTCGACCTTATCACGCAAATTAAAGGAACGTTCAACTCTGGAAGCACGCATCAATGACAATCCAAACGCTTTATCATCGAAGCGACCGCGTACTGTAACAAGACCTGATGTCGAGAGGGCACTGTTCTTGTTATTTTCGTTAAGTAGACACTGTAGATGTGTCACACCTTTGCGCGGAGTCACGCGAAGTCACGTCATGTCACAGGATGTGACACATGTTCTAATGCATATATGTCATAATGCATAACGAATTTGTGGTCCCGACGCTATGCATTATGAGATAGTCTAGTACTGTAGTAGGATACTGTTGCGATTGAGGACCAGATACTCACCAATTCAGCTACCTCTCGCTCAAAACATCGATTACTCGCCTCCGCTGTCTACACCCGTGACCGCCACGTAAAGTGAAAGGAGCCCACTGTGAACCCCCATATCATTATCCCCGTTGTCTCGCCTGCCTGTTCTATCTTATTCCTGCTAGAGTTCACGCTGGATGTGTCGTCCGTACCAGTCGCGATAGTATAGGTTTCCTGAGCGGAAGTCATTGAGACTGCAGAGGCTTGCTGTATGATTGCATCAGCGTTTGCGCAAGAAGACAAAATACATGCTCGTTCGTGAGCTTCAGGCATGCCTGCACCTCCTTCCTCTCTGCATCCAACTTCACCTTATCTGTCTCTACGATCCGCAATCCGGCCACCTTCCCATCTCCTGCAAGCCGGTCCACTTCAGAAAGCGCAGTCTCGATGGGCGCTTTGAGTGCAGCAGTACCAATGATGTCCTCGATGTACTCTTGCATCCCGTCATCGCACTCGGAGGTGCTTTTGGGCTTCATTTGTGTGATGCACTCGACTTCACCCTAAAGGATAGGGAAAGCTTGTGCGTGAGATCGATTCCGTGACCTTGGAGGAGTGCTTGAACATGTGAAGGTGGAAGCGTAGTGTGTGCCTAGAATTATTAGATTTTTGTCGCTGTGCGGGTTGGGTGAAGGTGAATGACTTGTACGCATGAAGGAACGTAAGAGGTCTATGATCGCGCGGAATTGAATTTCCCCACTGCACTCATGCAAGTAGCGCACAGGGTTATGGATAAGCTCCGAGAGCCTGCCCTGGCGCATCTTCGATGATGCACAGCAACCAAATACAAAAAGAAGCGCTTCGATCGTGTTAGATTTTCCTGAACCGTTGGGGCCTGCGATTCATGAAAAGGACTTTCCATGGCAGAATTAGTCATACACACAGACGTGTTGACTGCATACAGTCCGCTCATACCTGGTGAAATGGTCCGACCTCCTGTCCCCCTGCGTAACTCTTTTGAGATTAATGAGGATTATCTTGTGTATCACAAGGAAGGGCTTAGGACCTGAATGTTCTTCAGGGGGCGTGTGCTGCATCACTGACACAGATTTCACGCGGAGCTCAAGAAAAGATATTCCTTCCCCTTCCTCCTCTGGTGGTGCAGGGCGTCTTGGTATCACCTGGGACTGCAATGACTATGAAGAGTCCTGTTGATCGCCTTCAGAAACTTTGCAATTTTCTTGTAGTCTTACTTACAGAGTGAGCGGGGCGAGTGGAATCTTATGCGATACTACGATGAGCTTTCTGTTGTGTTCGATGTCAGCTTTATGCAGAGAACTGTCAATACGTGTGGCTGATACTTCTATTGAGCCGTGGGGCGGACGTGGCGGATCTATAAAAGGTGAGACCTGACCGTTGCCGGTAACTCGAAGGTGCAGCCATAGTAATGATTGTCGCGCAGGAAACGGATAAAAGTCTGAGGAACATGCAGTGTTGACTTGATAAAGCGATCTGCTTTGACACCTCAGTGGTCATTGGCGCAGAGCCCTGTGCTCATTGCGAAGGTCGCTCAGTCGCGAGTGAGGAAGGAACTGACAGCGGTACAAAGCATGTCTATCGATATACATCATTGCGAATCGTTTATTCGTGCGATATGTTAAGCTCCCTGCTCTGCACTTGCTTACAGGTAGACATACTCCAAGAAATGGGCTATTGTCCACAAGAACGTCCGCGAGGCACGATATTGAGGCGCTCAGCACGATTGTAGGCCCAAAGAATATCGGATTTGGAGAGGGTAGGTCGCGAGCTGCTGAAGTGATGACGAACAGGCGCCAAATTGATGGTTGGGCGCTTGATTTACAGGCTATGCTATTAGCTGTAGCCTCGAGGATAAGTCGTGTATAACGTACCACGCAGATAATTCACACTTCCAGTCAACCCTCATTACCAACACGTTTGAGACAACTTTTGACCACTCTGTGCATTCGTATCGCCACGTCGGATCCCAATAACCACATATCCTGGTGAGTGATGATGACAGCAGAAAGAGGAACAGTTAGACATTGCTTCGTTATTTAGTCACCATCCTGCGCAACAAAATGTCTTTGCCAGCCGTTGGTACAGAAATGACACAAGTGATAAGGCCCTGCAGGACATTTGAAGGACACACTGAAGAGATCGAGGGTGTCATACACCTGCCAGGGGGACAGCAGATCATGACTTGTTCTGAGGACGGTTCGCTGCGAATATGGAACTTGAAGAATGGGGAGCAGATTGGAAAAGACTGGCGAGACGGGGAAAGTGGAGTGAACACTATAGCACTATCTCCCGATGGAAAGCAATTAGTGAGCGGGAGTGGGGACGGCGCGGTGAAGTTGTGGGACATTGACACGGGCAAGGTCATCACCAAATGGACGGGGCACACGGGGATGGTCGCATCTGTGTGCTGGAATGGAGACGGTGGGCGAGTCATGAGTGGATCTCGGGATGGGACAGCAAGGGTGTGGGATGTGGAGGGCGGAGAAACAATCCTAGCAATCAAGACAGGGCTAAAGGTGTACTCAGCAATCTACTCGCCGGACGAAACTATGATTGCGATTGGTGGAGACAGCAAAAAGAAGTACATCAAAATCTTTGATGCGAAGACAGGCAAACTCATCGCAATTCTCAAAGGACACACACAAAACGTGCCTTGCCTAGCTTGGACTGCGGACGGAACAACGCTTATTTCCGGGTCAGACGATGAATCGATTAGAACGTGGAATACTACCACTTGGCAGCAGATCAATGTTTTGACCGGGCATACTAGCATTGTCTATGGCGTTACAATATCTTCAAATGGCCGTATCCTCGCAAGTGCATCCTGGGACAACACAGCGCGATTGTGGAACCTAGAGAACAGCCAGCCCATCGCTTCGCCTCTCCAGCATGCAGATTTCGTGCACTCCCTGTCGTTTTCGACAGATGGAAAGTTGCTAGCCACTGGCTGCCTGGGCCATGACAATAACGCATACACATGGGATATTTCTACGATTTTCAGAGAAGCTGGCCTCGACGAGCTTCTGTTGAATCCAAATGTAAGTTTAGCATTTCTCATCTCTGTCTACCAACTGAAGGCGCTCATTCCAGGATGATCACAAGTCGTTATTAGAGGTACGCGACACGTTTATAGATCCATCTCATCGAGTGTAAACACATGTATTCCAGACAGATGCTACACGACGGCCGGGTCAGCTGCGCAGGCGCGACAATATTGATCCTAATCGACCGTTACCCCCAGGTTTTTGGGACGACTCACCTCGTGATCCTCCCGTACGTCATTTATATCTCATCATGTTTTGTCCTCACTTCCATATTCTCAGGCCTCCAGAAGACACCCTATATCCCCCTCCACCGCACGCCAACATCATGTCGCCGGGCATTCATCTTCAGATGGATGTGGAGTCCTTGGCCGCCTCTCCTCGTTATTCCGCCCCGACAACTACAACATACAAGATGCGCCGCCCCGGACCCGCCTTTTGAAGCGTGTCCTAAACCCTTTTTCTCGCACACCCCGCAGGCGACATGATGAAGGCATCGAGTTACAGGAGCATCGCCCAACGGTCATCGACGTCCCGTTTACACGGGGCAAGGACGTAAGTTCCCCTTTTTCCATCTCAAACGTTCAACTTTACATATGTCAATAGAGGTACGTCTCAGCGGCACAAATCCGCATCAAGAAAGCAAAGGAGAGAGCACAGAAAGCAAAGAAAGCGAAGAACGCTTGTGCAGGCAGCTTATGGCCTCCCCAAGGCAGCGTCTCCCCGCAATCCAGCAGGGCGTCTCAGGCCCAGTCATCTACAGAACCGCATGCTGCTGTCGCAACACCTGATGTTGCTGTTCCTTCTGCAGTTACCATGTTGACAACCTCTCCCCCCGACGCACTGATACCACAAGCTGGACGTTGGACTCGCTTCCGGCTCTTCATCTGTTGTTTTTCTGCTCAATATACTGATGGTCATCATTAATCTACCCGTTTCCGCCGCTCCAAGGTTCACG
Organism: Rhizopogon vinicolor AM-OR11-026; assembly: GCA_001658105.1. Taxonomy (NCBI): domain Eukaryota; kingdom Fungi; phylum Basidiomycota; class Agaricomycetes; order Boletales; family Rhizopogonaceae; genus Rhizopogon; species Rhizopogon vinicolor. Next base: position 21,400 of record KV448442.1, read on the forward strand.
ATTCTTCGCATATTCTCATTGATATGCTCTAGCGACTAGTAATCATATTTCTTAAGCAGCACTCATCGCCACCTGCGCGTATTATTTTGTGACGCCCAACCTATTGATTTCACAACCTATTTGAGTTGTTACTAGCGCGTCGTGCTGTATCGTTCCTACCGATCTTTGCATCATTCACCTGAACGTTCAACGACATGAGGAACGTCAGATACTATTGGATATGAGACTGGCATTAGTGAGTACTTGAAAATCGGCCAGATGGCGACGACAACAAAGTGCAAAGCCCAATGTTGTACACGATAAGGCGTATCCCATTATTTGAGACGAATAAGCACAAGTAGAATGAGTACACATTCTACTTGTCCGGTAGTTCTCGAGCATGCGGTCGGCTCTACGAATCATTCAGCCTGTGATCTTACGTAGGGAAAATGCAATGCACGTACTTGAGATGCTGCACACGCACTTCTCGATGTCATATGACCGCGTCTTCCCATTGTCCATGGTTGGCTTCTCGACATCGGCTTCGATGTCCGGACCGCCTGAACGAGCCCTTCCACCTCTGCCTCGATATTACGGAGCTGCCGCTGTGCTGCATCGAGGGTACGTGTCGCTTGCTCACTGTCCTGCGTGTTCACTTCCTCAGCCTATAGCTACGAACGCATGCCACTCCGGGAGACGTGATTGCCACCTATCGCCATCGTTCCCGACGAGTCAATCAGCTGCCCGACAAGTGTGTCGCCTTGGGCCCCCAAATGCAATCCTGTCTGCTTGGTCAAGATTTTCTGCAAAACGGGACATCCAAAAAGCCTTCATAGAACGCATGTGCGAAGCGGGGATCATTGGGCTTGATGAGGTCGAACAGTCGGCGAACGCCTTCGAGTGTCACTGCACGCCCGTTGAGTTTGTCAATGGGGAGCTTCTGAAGATGCGTGTCCGATGCTCCGCTTGTGTAGGAACTCGATGTATGCCTTGCCCTGGGCGACAGTGTCGACGACCATGTTGTTGATAGCACCACATGCGGTAGAAACGACGACGACGTATTTGGCTGGGATTGTGCCCAGCCTTCCCAGACAGCCCTGCAAGATAATGCGTAGATGTCATCGGAAACCTGTACGGCGAAACGAGAGCATAGATGAAACCCGTCGATCCGATAATCTGGTCGAGTGTTGTCAGGTTGTCTAGGACTTTGTTCTGCGATGTGCTGACAGCTTGGGGTGTTGTAGTCTGTCGCAGAGAGCCAGTCTCGTTCTTAAGCATGTGGATGCTAGCCTGAGTAGCCTGAGTGAAAAGAACAAATCATCAACCGATAACACCCAGCAGGGGAATTGGGACACACATAGAACTTTCCTCAGAAGTCTCAATCTTCTGCTGTACGTCCGCCTTTTCGCCTTCATTAGATTCAGCTCATTCAACTAAACTTTCAGTGCGTCTCCTCCGTACTCAACAGTACTCATCTCATCGGACAAAACGCAAGTCTACCACGAGCAGATCGAGGTGAGGCAGAAAGAGCTATAGCCGTGAACTGTCGTTGTGATTGATATGAAGCTGGCCGTCGCGATTGACGTACCACAATGTCTTTGGAAGCCGCTGAGATGGAAGAGACACGAGAAATAAGATCCGATATCCGTTGTGTCAGGGACGTCATACACCTGCCAGGCGGGTAGCGGATCATGACGTCTTCTGGCGACAGTTCACTGCGACAACAGATTTTGAATGACAGGCAGGATGGAGACAGAGCAGTGATCAATGTAGCATTATGACCGGACGGGAAGAAAGTAGCTAGCGGGAGTGTATACGGTGCAGTGAGGTTGGGGGCACAGAAGCACTACGGTGTTTTGCGCTGGAATCGAGACGGTGGACCCTATCATAGTAGGGGGATAGTAAGGGTGCGGGATGTGGAGAGTGGAAAGGCGGCCCTAGCAATCAATTTCAATTCTGGGCTCAGATACTTGAAGGGACCTCATATTATCCTCGAGCTTCTTTCCAAGGGCCGCTTCAGTAGCGCGCTGTACGGGATCCGCGAGAAGTCTTCATGGTGTCTGTATAGAACTTTGCTGAGGTGTAGATGACGCAAAGACTCCTCGTCGAAGTTTGCGACTGGAGTGCAGCACGAGTACAAATTGAATATTTGAATACCCGGCATGTACCCCGCGGAGTTCACGCGGAGCTAACACCAACTTGAAGAACGTAAGTGGTCAGACTGGTTACGTGTCTAGCGCTCAATGAATCAGCACCACGGCCCTCGGCTCCCAAATTGCCCACCCCGCACTGCATGGAACCATGAACAAAAGTAAAACTTTTGCGGAACTTCTTTTAGCTTATGTCTATGTGTCTAAATCTGCCTTTCTTCAAGCTTCAAGCCTAGTCTGGAGTCGCTCAGACTGGAACAATAACTTACTGAAGATCTTCGCATTACCACATCCCATACTAGGAGGCCTCAGGCCTTGGTCCACGTCGACTTCACGCACGGGCCATAGCATATGAGAATATCGATCACTTTCTGGCTTATTCTGAGTTGTGGGCTCTGGGGTAGTGAATGTTTATACAATTATTGCTAGTCTTGGTACCAGACGTCCTAGGAAACATCGGAAGGAGGAGTCGGAAGCGCTCGTACCGGGGATTTCTACGCTTCGATAAAATATCTGGTTCAGGATTAAATTCTTGCTATAGCAGTCACGGCTGAGATATTGCAGCATCTTGTAAACCGGTGGTGTGCAGTCACTGCAGTGTGCACACATTGAGTGAGTTTCCTGTTTTTTGTTTTGTTTTGTTTTGTTTTTTTGTTTTGTTTGTTTTTTTTTGTTGTGTTTTTATGTTGTCAAAAGGCTTAAATTCGCTTGTCTCACTTCCAGCCCTTAGTAAAAGAAACGACTAACCTGTTGTGGCAGTTGGAGCCATAGTTCCGATTCAGCGGAAATCGGCGACCTGCCAATCCTTCCAACGAAGATGTGGGCGACTGAGCAGTTCTACAGGATGCGCATGAATCTTCGTGCTAATCCTGTGAGGTGGGACCTCGCTTGGCGCCTCATCAGTATCGATAAGCTTGCTTTCTCGCAGAGGTGATATTGTCCGCTTCCGCAGCACCTATGTGGGCTTCCTCGCCGTTCATTGTTCGCAATCTCATCACATTGCTCGCCGTATCAGTATGAAATCAGATATGACTTGCAAACGCTCTTGCCACGATGCACGTGCCCCATATTCATCTCCGACAGAACTCATGAGCGCCTCTAACACGTCCGGTATGCCTTCTGAGTTGCCTTCCAAACACCCTCTCTGATTGGTCATTCAAAGTCCGTATTCATTAAGATCCTCCTGCCAAGCTCCCCATGTCCGCCTCGATTCAGACTGTAGGGTTGCCTTGCGTGCATGTCAGACTTCGACGTTTAGAGAGGTAAGAAGTGTTACGTGTCTTGTAAGTCGCTCATTTATGATCTGTGTCTTTGTTTTGTTCAGCAAGGTACTAGAGTAGTGATATATTAAATCATGATGTATGTTTACGAACATCCACGCACACAACAGATGTGAGCGCGGAAGGAGTGATTAAATATTATATCTGCTGCAAGTGCGGGACTAAGATATTTTGACGGTAAATGATGCCTATCTACTCTCTCTGGGGCTGCAAACCGCTATCAACCTAGTAGGTGGAGAATTATGAACATAATAATATATAAATACCGGTTATGACTTTGACGAGATGCTGAATACATATCACCTCAGTACATAGCTACGTCGATCTGGACTGAGCAGTTTCATCTCCCTCGCCTTTATCTGCAATGCAAGGAACTGGGAGTAGAAGCGTGCGGCGAAAAGATCGCCCTCTGCAAACCAAAGAGCTTTGTCTAAAGGATGAGAATCTCTTTGTGTAAATAGCACGATTGAAATAAAAAGAGGACCTACGTCCAGATGGCCTCCAAACTCCTGCGGGTTCACAATCGCTATCCCACCCTCCAACGTCACGGACGGCATCTGCAACCTTGGGCCCAAAAAGGCTCTCGGCAACGTGTTTGATTGTAGTCCTCGAATACCTGAAACCGCTGCGTCAGGGCTTGTGTGATCAGACGCATAGGTCTTTGAAAGGCATACCCAGTTGCGAAGATGACAAGATCGGCTTCTACTCGCGAACCGTCGTCGAATACCAATCCAGTAGGCGAGAAGTGGGAAATATCGCGCCCAGACTTGACGGTGATCTTGCGAAGGGTAAGCAACATGCAAAATACAAAATGAAAACTGAGCGACGCTGTGAGTGCTAACCTTGCCAGTGGTAATGAGCTTTGCGCAGCCTCGATCAATATAATAGCCAGCTGGTATTCCGGTGAGAAACAAAGAAGAGAATCATTAATGCACAAATAAACTCACCTCGTCGAACTACGAGACGGTGTAAGAAGCTGTCCGCAGCATCTGGAAGGAGATAACCATGCCGAGACAAATCCTCTTTGAGGTCTCTGAGGGGCAATGTGTGAGACGAAGACCACTTTAACCTTTGTCGCGCAACATACCGGTCAATATCGGCACCTCCGTCGACATCGTGCTTGGAAGCTCGTAGAGCCTTAGACAAAGGGAGAGCGACGTAGAAGCGGTCAGCGATCTCTGTCGGGAGCTTGTCCTGCCCAACATATACTGCGACCAAAATGAGCAGAGTATCTCCACAGCAAGCAAACTGAAGTTACCGCTAAGCATACGGTTGATGGTCTCGCGGCTGACGACAGCGGTTGGGGAACGCTGAATAAGTACTGTCCGAGACCCCTTGTTTGTCAAGTCCTGGGCGATATCATGCGCAGAGCATCCTCCACCGACCACCGCCACTTTGTGCCCGATGCATGGGGATTTGTATTGACTCGAATGGAGAATGGAACCAAGAAAGGACCGCTGCAGCCAAATGCTAAGATTCAGCGCCAGAAAGTCGTGCTACGTTCATACCTTGCCTGGGATCGATGGTATAACCGGGGTTGCACCTCCCAACGTGCCGACCCCTGTTGCGGCAATCAAGTGCCGGGCCGTTACAGTAATGGAAGGTCTGCCAGAACGAGATACCGATATCGTCCATGTACCTGCCAAAGAGTCGTATGAAACAGCAGAAATGTGTGCCGAGGTCAACACGTGAAGACCGAGAGCCCTCTGATAATTTTCAAGATAGTCGGCCACATCTCTGCCGGGGACATATTCGTAGGATGTCTCTGGGAATGGGAAGAAGGGGAGATGATCTTCTTGCACAGTTAGACTAGAACAAAAATTTGGCTGCTCAGATAAACGCACTGTATGCCTTGGGGGTATTTGTCTCCAGTGACTCGTAACGAGAACGCCACACATTACCTATCGAACTCAACCTCTCCACGACAAGCGTAGAAATGGAGAGATTCTCGAGACGGGCAGCTACAGATAAGCCGCACTGACCAGCACCGACTACGACCACTGTAAAATCCATTACAGTGTTCCATTCAACCGGAGGACAGGGAGGAGGCGAACGTCCGAGTCTGGTGCCAAACCGATCCATCTCTCCGGGGAAACGCTCCATCATCGTCACAAAGGAGAGAGCCTTCCATGAGGAATCTTCACATTGAGTCAGTGTGAAGACGCCAGTGCACTGCGCTATGACTGTCTGGAATTGGACGATTCCTTGAATAAAGGTTGTTGTATGACGAACACCCGACAAGAGTTGAAATCCGGTCGGCTGCGCAACGGACACAGGGGGCGAAAAAAACTGCTCTATAGCTGGAAGGGTGTGCAAGGTACGAATATCAGGGGTAAATGCTAAGAGATCGCGCCAATAGCTGTCATCCGTAAATGAGTTTTTGAGAGAAAAAGATGGACTATTTAGGTCCGAAATCAATGTTGAGAGCCACGCGGATGAAATAACCTCTGCTGACCAATGTAAGTGAAAAGTGTAAGTTGGAAATCCTCCACAAGGCAAGCTTACCAGAAGATAATGGAGGGGAAATGTTGCCTGTGCTGTTCATATTTGCTGGAATATAAAGGGGGATCTCTGGTTATGAGTTTAATTCGAGTGAGAAGACAAGCAGAAATTATTAGTTATTAGGACTGTCTTTCTGTACTGTACTGTTCGTGTCTTTATACTACTATACGCTAAACGTGAATCGCCGGTCCGTATGTATAAGGTTCTTGGTTCAGACGCGGTTGCAGCCAGTACATGTCAGGCCGGTCACGCTGGCTGGCAAGCCAGTACATAGGGGGCGGTGTTGAACTCGGACGTTACCTGAACATTTAGGTTCGAGCGTCACCCTTGACGCCGCCGTCGATTTTAGTTTGAAGTTTAACAGTTCTGGTATGTTAGTATGTACGACACCATTCCATTCTTGCACAGCACGGAAAATTCTGTGCCTATACCAGCGCTACTATAAAATACGAACCGTGTCGTCGAAACATCTCAGTCCCTCTACCAGTGGCTGAGATATACATTCGTTTATTAGATCTTCTCCTCATCATGACCGCTCCGCCTCTATTAACTGAAGGCGGTACATAGGTCTTGATAGGTTAACATCGTAGCTGTCGTTTAGGCATTAGCACGGGTAGAGGTAGCCCGCACAGGTCACAGGTGTTGGGTGCCTCACGGGTATGGGTGTGGGTAGGGGCACACAAGTACCCGTTACCCGTATCGTACCAATCAGGTTAAAAATCGTAGCAGAGCAGGGGCGCGCATCCCCTACTCTCCTTTTGACACGTTTTGGTCTCGGTATCTCATCAAAACCGGATTCATTCACACTACAATTTCGTTACATGCACATATTTCTGTTACAAGTACATGGAAGGGGGGCGGAGGGTGGTCATGCTGCAGAGAACAGAATTAACCAGTAATACATCAGACAGAAGTCGAACCTCTTGAAGAAATGATAGACGGCATGTAGCGCCTCATTGTCGATTTCACGAGTCAGTGAAAGTATTGCAGAGACAATAGGCAACCCATGAACGCTCCATTCCGACGAGGGCAGTTGCTGTGGTGGGCGCTGGCAGTCAGGGCGAAGGGGAAGGCACCGGGGGGGGGAGAACTTGACGGGCCCAGAAGTAATGGGGCTTCCATCGGCCACATTTTTCGTGCCGACGTCAAAGGACAGAAGACGCTCAGGCACATGTTCAGCAAACACGCTGTACGGCACTGGGCCGGCAGAATGATCGCTTGTCAGGAGAGTAAACTCAACGGTTCCTTCGAAAGGACAGGCGCTCGGTGAGAGCGGCATCAGCACAAATGAATATGACAAAGACTCACGAAGATTTTGTGCTGCGTGACTCTTGGCCTGAGCATCTAGTGCCACCGGACGCGTATGCTTGCTTCGCCAACTAGAAGGTCACCAACGAAGAGTGGATAGTACCTGGTGTCTGCGCGTACGTGCCACGGGTGTGAAGTCGTGAAATTGTAGGAAATGACATCGAATTGAAAAATCCGATGCATTCAGTCTGCCTTGTGGCGAAATGCCTCTATTAAAGGGGGCCTATGGACGTTAACCCAATCCCAGCTTGCTTATCACTGTATTCAGATAATATCTTGTTTGGTCTACCATTTGACGAAGAGCGCTACCAGACGACATGGGAGGTCAGTTCCACTGTATGGACGATGATAGCTTGATTTACCACGTCCTTAGATCTGTGCACTCATTCATCAGCAAAACACTTTTTCGGCGGCCGGTGCTGTCACACTGCTGCGGGCTTGTGGAGAGCTGTGAAAGGGGGACCAAGCTGTACAGAGCTGTACAGGCTTGTTGTTTTGCTGATGTAATAAATGACGACGAGGAGGGACGCTCGTTCTAAGTTAGTGATGTCAAGATCCTTGAGAATGGGGAAATTGGCGAGCGTAGTGTACGTCGGAATTTGCCCCTCCGAGTCAGCGCCAAGCATCACTCAGGTCGCCCTCGAGCGTGTCACATCTTGACCCTATCAAGTGTGAACACTTGGTTATTGATAGATTTCTACTACATGCAGCAATAACCCTCAGTCGTTAGTAAATTCGTTCGCTGTACGAAAAAGATAATGTTACAGAGGGGGCTGGTACTTGAGAGCAGTGAGAATGAGTAGGTGACGTTAACGTGAGAGGTTGGCTTCGTGCCCCGGAATCTCACATTTTTTCGTCTTGATCTTGGCGTCGGGGTCATAGATCGCTTTCTCAGCTTTGTAAGTCTGCTACGAGCGTCGCAGCGAGAACTGTGCGAGTTCCAAGGGGAAAAGGTCGATCATGATGGTGTTGGATAATAGGTCACAACGCATGTTCATACTTACTTACCATACATAGTATTCCGGACATTCCCGATACATTCACTCAACACACGCACGCTCATTGTTACTTTTCCTCAGTCTTTCTATCCGAGACTGAGGGTACGTCCATTCATTCCTAGCTACACAGCTCGTACTAACTTACAGTAGGATTACTTACATCGTGTATCTAGTCTCCGACAAGACCCACGAGATGCTTTTCACGCGCTGACCGGTCAGTGGCCGGTTCCTGAGTTGCTGCTTTCACTTCCTATATGATTGCATCAGCGCTTGCGCAGAAAGATATATAAAAATGCTCGTTCGCGAGCTTCGGTCATATCCTTCTTCCTCTCTGCTTCCAACTTCGCCTTTCCTCTCTCCCCTGCCAGCAGGTCCACCTCAGAAAGAGCAGTCTTGATGGGCGCTTTGGGTGCAGCAGTACCAATAATATCCTCGAGATAATCGAGCAGCCCATCATCATGCTCGGAGGTGCCTTTGGACTTCATCTGTGTGATGGGCTCGACTTCACCCTGAAGGATGAGGGAAGCTTGTGCGTGAGGTCATTTCCGAGCCCCTCGAGGAGTGCTTGAACATGTAAAGGTGGACGACTGGCGTATACCTGGGAGTATTAGATTTTGTCGCTGTGCGAGCGACGATAAGAAAAGTTGTCTTGACGACAGGATATGCGTCGGATCCGGACTGCCGGGCTGGATGAAGTTGAGCGACTCGGTTCATTATACGCCTGAATGAACGTACGAGATATATGATCTCTCGGAAATAAACTTCCACACTGCTCTCATGGAAGTTGAGGTACCGTCCAGAGTTGCGGATAAGCTGAGAGCTTGCCATGGCGCATCTTCGATGATATACGGTAATGAAATCTAAAGAGAAGTGCGTCGATCGTGTTTTGCGAAGGCTGCACTGTCGCGAGCGAGCAAGGAGTGGACGACGATACCAAGCATATCTATCGGGCTACATGATTTCGGGTCGTGTCTTCGTGTGATATGTTAAGTTTCCCTTTCCGCACTTGCTTACTTAGTTTGGCGTCGTAAAAGCATGATGTGACCGTTGTGGATTAACATCGGTTCGATCTGCACGGCGTCGACGGTCGCTCCGCGGTCTTATCTCCGATTTGGGTGTTGAGACGGCCATGACTTGATTCTTAACTGGCAGAAAGTACAATTTTTTTTTGTCACGCGTCAATTGTGGTAAGTACTATTTGATATAAGTACTGGGTACATGAATCCCATTTCAACTGTCTTCCCCCCAATTCTACGGTCTCACAGTTATTTACGATGACCACTACGACAGGTAACTTGTCTACATCTACTCTCGATAACAAGGTATGGACTTTTACTCTGCGATGCTCACACGTCTTGATCGTAATAATATAGGCTGTAGCGAGCATTCGCCTGGCTATCGCTATATTTCTTCAGCGTTGCAACTTGCAGTATATGCACGTCACGCTCGACGAAAAATTGTATGCTGAGTGCTGCCCGACATTGTATGACTGGGAAGAGATCCAAGCAGATTTGCCTACAGTATGTACGCAAGCTAGCCGAGAGCACGTGCTCGCCTCGAGGTACCATTCAAGTTGCATAGTGACAACTTACAAGACAAAGGCACGGTGTCATCGTACATGCTGCTTACCAGTGTGAATTTCACAAATAGCGTCGCCGACGAAGAAACCAGTGCACATAAAAGAGCTGTGTTCAATGTCAGCTTTGTGCCGAGAACTGCCAATACGTGTGAGTCGTATATAACGTACTGCGCAGGCAATTCACACTTCCACTCAGCCCTCAGTACCAACACGTTTGAGACAACTTTCGACCACTGCGTGCATTTGTATCACCACGTCGGATCCCAATAACCATATACCATGGTAAGTGATGGTCACAGCAGCGAGAGGAACAGTTGACCCAGTGCTTCCTTTTTTAGTCGCCATCCTGCGCAATAACGATTTCTTCGCCAGCCGTTAGTACAGAAACGACACGAACGATAAGGCCGCGCAGGAAATTTGAAGGACACACTAAATTGGTCAAGGGCGTCATACACCTGTCAGGTGAACAATGGATTATTACTTGTTCTTTCGACGGTTCGTTGCGAGTGTGGAACTTGAAGAGTGGGGAGCAAATTGGAACAGAATGGCGGGACGGAGAAAGTGGAGTGTACGCAATAGCATTGTCTCCAGATGGGAAGCAATTAGTGAGCGGGAGTAACGACGGTGCGATGAGGTTGTGGGACATTGACACAAGCAAAGTGATCACCAAATGGACGGGGCACACGATGGTAGTCAGATCTGTGTGCTGGGATCGAGGCGGTGTGCGCGTTCTGAGTGGATCCTGGTATGGGACTGCAAGGTGTGGGATGTGGAGAGGGGAGAAACAATTCTGACCATCAAGACAGGGCTTGACGTGTCCTCGGCAATCTACTCACCAGACAAAACCATGATTGCGACTGGTGGATGGAACGAGGAGGGTTACATCAAAGCCTTTGATGCGAAGACAGGCAAACCCGTCACAAATCTCGAAGGATACATAGATAGAGTGTTTTGCCTAGCTTGGGCTGCTGACGGAAGAACGCTTAG
>KV448443.1:1729-32003 GCA_001658105.1 Rhizopogon vinicolor AM-OR11-026
GTGGAGGTAGAGTCACAACAACCATGAAAAGCAACTATAGGTTGTTCTTCGAGTTTCTTTGCGAGAAAAAAGTCCCGCTCGTGCTAGTCGTCACGAACCTCGAAAGGGAGGATCCCATGGAAGCCTGGTACACGAGGAATAAAAGCCACTTGGAAAAGTACGGCATCTACTCCATGGGACATGCATGCATAACTGCGGCGACTACTATCGACGACAGGCATAGAGTCAAGTATGATGAGTCGCGGGAAACACTCTGTAGTGTCGTTCAGGCTCATTGCAATGACTCGATGGAAGGGTGGACCGGAGGACAAGGATGGCTTGCTTCGCTCATTAGCAAGCACATGGAGTTCGTCACCGGACGTCCCGATCCGACAGATGTCATTGGGATCCTCACGAAACGATGCGGAATGACCAAGAAAGTGGCTCAGCAGGTGGCGCAGCAGATCAGAAACGAAGACTAATCATAGTATAATCTCCGACTTACCATTACTACCATGTTCCCTCGCACGTAGAAGTGTATATACTTATCTTGTATCACCTACATCTCACTTGAGCTAAACCACGCTAGTACAGTTCATTGGATTGTGTGGGATAACAAGGTTGCTGCACAACCAACAAAAGTTGGTATGCGTAATATATGCTACTTAGAGAGAACACGGTCAGTAAAGGGAGAGTCGTGAACGGCAGATTCTTACATACCTCAATCCGACAAACTTCTCAATACATCCGTTAGCTCCTCTTGCACCTTCCCAATCCTCGCCGCTTGCTTTTGCGTTTCACCTGAATTGTGCATTCTCAGCACTGTCCGCGCTTCTCTGACGAACGCGTATGATTGTGTTGTGGACTCCTGGGCGTCGACGCCTTCAACATTTCCAGAAGACTGAGGCGCAGTATCGTCAGCGAGTAGATCGGAGAGATCTACAGAAGAAGCGCGTAGAAGGGCAAGGTCTCGTAGAGTGTCATGAAGAGGAAGAGGTTTTCCTTTTGATGTCATGATAAGTCCAGGCTCGAAGCTAATAAAGCTTGAAAAAGCTTGAAAGTACAAAGAGCCTTGGGCACGTGAGCCTCTCTCCTAGACAGACGTTTCTTCTATGCTGTGAGCTATGGGTATATATATACAATTGATAAGTAGCAAATTAAAATGAGTGCACAATTTACAAAACTGCCACAAGTAGTGTCGCAATTAAGATCATAACTACGCCCTACTAGGAGAAGAAGTTGCACACGCGAATAAGTCCATAGAGTCATCTGATGTCAAGGCAGCCTCAGGCAGGCAGACGACCGGCGCAAAAAACCGTTTTCGTGCCAACGGAGGCCTTGACTGTTTGGATGTCGACAATACGCTGGATGAGGCAGGCTTTCTCACTACGCTGACCGAAGGAGGTTCGGGTTCATGTAGGTTCACCCTATTCTTTTGGGCGTCCGCCAGAATTGAAGAAAAGTTGGAGTGGCGCGGTTTGAGCGTTGATCGACGTTCCGCCACGGGCGAGCTGGGCATTATATTCTCTTCATTCTCTTCATCCCACTCTGAACCACGATTTGATTCCGCATAGTTGTCGCTTCTCTGCAAGGAAGGCGAATAAGGAAAATCGGAAGCCATGGATGCGGTAGACCCCAAGGCGGACCTCGCGGACTTGACTGGAACAGTGGCGCCATTGATCATATATCGTTGAGCACCTCTTCGCAACAAACGTTGTATGAAAACCGGGCTCGCGTGCGAATCGACGTGAGCAGTTTTCTGCTTTTTCTGCGCATGAACAGGTGTCTTCCGGATCCAGCAACCGACCATCTCCTCCCATTCCCATTCTCCGCTCGGTTTACGATAGTGGGCACTACGGGATCTTTTGCTCTGACCGGGGAGACGAACAGCCGGGCTGCTGTCTGGGGGACCAGCTCCAAACAATCGCCGCTCAGCCTCATCCACAGCATCAATCAGGAGAAGTTTGGTTCTCTCTACCTCTTTGGAGGTGCCTTTCGGAGCACTCTCGAAGACGCGAAGGGCGCAAGCCCAGAGGGAGGCATCCAGTTGAAGTAAATTGTGAATCTGCAAAGCCGACGAGAATGGTTGAAGCGACGTCATGAAATCCTGTGCGGAAATCCGATGCTCATGCTCAACGAGCTGAGAAAAAGTTGTGGGGATAGGCGAAACTTCACGAAGAAGATGCAAGAGGCGTGAATCATATGAATACGCAACGTGAAGGTGTGTTGCGAGAGTCGTGATTGCGTCGGGAAGTTCATTTTGGAAAGGATGATGCGAAGTACCCAGCCTCAGGGTATGCAATCCGTAATTTCGACATCGGTCCAGCAATACAACGATAGAGTCAATACTGGGACAGCAGGATCGATCTGCTGCAGAGGTGCCAGTTGTGACTACAAACAGCCTGTTCATCCAATCCTGCAAGCGTTCGCGGAGAACCACAGTATTTGGGTTTTCCTTCTCCTTCCCTTTTCCAGACCGGCGCATGGGCTGATAATCATGTATGGTTTCAATCAAGAAATCCACGACAGTAACAAACGAGTCGATGTCAATCGACTCGAGGCTACGAGCGAACTTAGAGACCGCTTTATTCGACCACAAGGAGATGTCTGATCGAGCAAGGACACCTAAAACCGCTCGAGAAAATATTGAAACCGAGAACAGGGGAGAGGCACTAGAAGGAATTAAATTGTTGTTTCCTGATATCCATCTGGCAAGAAGATCGGTGAGGTAGGAGACATGTGCGGGGTGTGTGATGGGAGGAGGAGAGGTCGTCGACAATAAGGCATTTTCAAGTATCATGCTGAGCAGACGATGGGATTCGTGGACTAGACCGAAAGACAAGCAGATATCCAGAAGAGTGCTGACAAGCGTGTGGTGATGCGGACAAATCGCTAGAACCAATAAAAGTGCATGAGACGCAATCGAATGTCTGCAGGGAGTGTGAGACCACGCAAATCGACAGCCAGGCCCGCTCACCTTCGAAAGTAGGTTGGAATAGCGTCATAGATTCCATCCACAACTCTCATCAGCTCGTCTTCACATAAAGCTCCTTCTCGGTCCTCGTGTGTGCCATCACTACCGAGCGGAATATTTTCTCCAACTACGAAGCAACACATAGCTGCTAGGCTGGGGATCGGCTCTCCTGGCACCGCTCCGTGCGTGACCTGGAGAAGATTCCGAAATGCATCACAGACAGCATATATCAATCGAGCAAGCTCCAAGTCTTCTGCGAATCCCCTGTCAAGGCACAACCTCCCTCGAGTCGCAGAGGGCGGCTGGCGAAGGAGAGCGAGTGGTGGCGGTAATTCGGGTGGCCAGTTTTGACTGTGGGGCAAGGACGTGCCGCGGGAGGCACTATGTCGAGCGGCTGTCAAAAACTTGCTCAAACTCAAGGATTTGTTGCGCAAAGGTCTCAGTAAACGGTTGATGCGTGAGGTGGTGAGATGACTACCATCTGTCGCTGAACAAGCTGACATGGGAAGCAATATTGAAACCTGACTGGGGGTAAGCTCTCGATGAATTGACTTCAGTACTGCAGTGCTCGGAGAGGAGGGGGAGTAGAGTGTGTAACTTGAAGGAGTCGCGTCGATAGACTCAAGAAACGCGGTTCGCGTTGTCAAATGACCACACACGTGACTGAAGGTAAAATCATCCAATCATGAATCCAACAAACATCGATAATGATTGTACAAAAGACATTCTGATCTGCACGGTACAGTAGTGATGCAATGCGATGCTAACAGTATAGATAGTACACCTCTGTTGGTTAGACTCCCTGGGTATATTAAGATGGTGAAATAATTTATAAGGAAACCCGACGGAAACGTATGTAGGCAGAAGAATGATAGAGTCCTCGTATTATGCATCACTGTCGCTTGCATTGCTATCGGACTCATCATTACCCCACACAGCAAAGGCGCGAGGATGATGATGGTCGTAATCTCTCGAACTGACTCGATAATGGTTTCTTGATCCCGAGAGCGTATCAGCCATAGTGGGAGTCTGAAGGTCATCGTCAAATTCCCTGTCCTTAGGAATGCGACTACGAGCGCTTGAATAATGCTCCCGAGAATGTATATCATCACGAGCGCCGCGCTGAGCGACGTCCATGTTGGATAATGAATCATCTGAGGAATTCGAGAGAGCAGGGGATGGTATCCTTGTCTGATAGTCAATATGGTGGGGGCTGATGTAAGGTGGACGATGCGTAGGTCCAGCGAACCGTCCTGGGGTATCAACACCAGAACGCAAACCTGACCTCGAGCGTGAACGAGATTTAGCTGAGCGAGAGAATTTGAGACGACGCCCTTGCGTAAGCGCAAGCGCAGCCAACTCTGGTGTTGAGAGCAGATCTTCGTCCGTCTGGGAACCCGCTTCCTCACGAGATTTTGCAATACCGATGGCAGCTTCCTTAGCATTTAGCTCGTTCGGAACGTGGTTGCCAGAAAGTCCGCTGGTTGAAGCTTCGGGCGAAGAGTCATCAATGTCAAACTTGTCATCTTCGTCATCGGACATTCCCTCGTCCTCCTCCTCCTCTTCATCCTCCAGATGGACATCGAACACAGCTGGGTTCATTTCCTCAGGACTCCTGGCTTGTTTTAGGCTGGATTTCCGCGATGGGCCCTCTTCGACCACGACAAACGATTTCTGACGCTCGCGTTCATTCCACTTCAGGGTTCGAGAGATTGCATGGAACCAGTCAGTTGACTGCTTGTCCGCGCAAACAGTCGGGAAAGGGTATTTGGAAGCAGTGATTTTGATATGGTCACCCTCTGTGAAGAAAGTAAGAGACTAGATGACAAGTGAGATCAAGCGACAAACGTTGTAGTTCCACACGCCCTCGGCCGTCAAAAGACACCCAAGCTGTGCTACGAGAATTGTATGGGACACATATCCGAAGCTCCATACTGTCGGGAAGAAGCATGGGACGGAACGATAGCGTGTGAGGGCAGATCGGACTGATGAGAATTGCGGGTATCTCAGGGTGAACCAAGGAACCTCCGGCAGATAGCTACACCAAGAAAAGGTTAGTATCGGTAATTGCCCAGTACTGATGAGAAGCATACTGAATAAGCAGTGGAACCGGTGGGCGTGGAGACACAAAGTCCATCGGCTTGCACGGTGGTCATATGGTGTTCGTCACCTTTAGAACGGTAAGCAAATACCGAAATATAGAGACAGATGACACACCGAACAATTCAAGCAGGCTGACATATGGACTGGGACCCCGGTCAACCACAAGATCATTGAGAACCTCAAACGTCTCGACTGGTCTAGTTGTGAAGCACATTATCTCCTTGTCCTTCGAAGATTTGCCGCCTTCCGTGGTAAATCCGCCAGACCAGCCTCCTTCGAGTGCCTCCCATCCTCCTTTGTTCACGTCCTTCATCATAATTTCACCTGTTTCACCCTTTTTCACAGCCTTGCGGCCCTTTCCCTTGTCAAACACAGCACGATAGACCGTACAAGTAAATCGCATGCGTAGGTTGACACGAATACCGGAGTCAATAGCTGAGTCTACAACTGCTTGATGATCGGCGAAGTCGAAATTAGTGAGGAAGCCAAGGGAGCCGAGTGCAAAAGGGAGAACGGGAGGAACAATTCGTTGAAAGAGCCATGATGTAAAAAGAACGGTGCCATCTCCTCCAAGCTAATAATCGGAATCAGTGAGCTCGAATGGATCGCAAGTACGTTCAGCTGCTCACTGTGATGACAAAATCGAATAGATGAGGACTACGGCTGCACATGTCACTAGTCCAGTACCGTAGTTGACCTTCCTGGTGTCCGTTAATGTCATCTTGTTGAGTGGATGATGACGATAGGGAAGAGAGAGAATTGCTGCTAGACGACCGTCTTTGTGGGAGAGGTTCAAACAGTTCTGGGTGATCCCTCTGGATCCCTTCAGTATCGAATCTTCTGGAGTTGCGAAGTTGATAGTCTACGTAGCTGTCGATGGATTTGTACATGGTTGAGTGATACAGGGCTCAAAACTCACACAATGAGGCCACGATTTCCATGGCGAGGTTTGAGCATCAGATACAACGCAAGCTCACGCGTCAACTTAATAAGCCGATTGTCTCTGGCCTTCGTCACGATGAGAATACTCTGGATATTAGATCTTATTCGAGCGCGTCCTGGAGGAGATGGGTGAGCTGAGTGGATAGAACGTCTGAGAACTCTATGCACTCACCGAGCTGCTTGCTCATTTCACGGACACCAACTGCCGTCTCCGCTAGCTGTTTCGTGAGGCTGCCACCATATTGATCGTTCTCATCATGACCCGAGAGTGCATGAATCCCCCCTTCAGGGCAAGGCAACTCAACGGGCTGATGAGGCCGGTGATGTTGCTGAAGGGATTTTGCGACGCCAACGTTCGTCCCAAGCACCTCACTCTCCTTTGCGTGAAGCCAGTCCTGTAGTGACGCTCCTTTATCCAGATGGGAATGTACGAAGCAAGGTGACTTGATGGATAAATCCTTTGCATCCATGGGTATCGATATCGATGAACTAGGACTAGTAGTACAGCTTGAACTCGAGTTTGAACTTGATGAAACTCTTGGTGATCCAACGAATTGAGGTGTCACGATGAAGTCGTGGTGTACTCCAGAGTCACCATTAGAGCCTCCATAATCGGGATTGTCTGAAACTAGCCGCGGGGTCTTCGATGGCACTGCAGGTGACTGTTGCTCTACTACAAGATCATGGTGCCAGGTGATGTTGGTATGCAGCGACGACAACGACAGCGACGACGATAATAGCGATGGTCGACTGTTTTTTCTCGATAGAGATGGTCGAATGACGTTTTCCGTGGGCAAGTGGTCCATATCGTCCAGTAACACTGGCGAGGATGGCGGAGTGGAGTACGTCTCACCCTCTTCAGACATCTCTCCAATATGGCAGACTGCCAGCAGTCAAGTTTGCGAGTTTCGCCGGGGGATTATTGAGGAAGTTATGAGTCTCCTTTGGTTTTAAATGACTCTGCACTTTATATTTTGACCGCTTCCTTTACGGTCTCAATGTCACCCAGACAACACAGATGCAAGGCTCCAGCCACCTGATGGCCCTCAGCGGCGCTGTCTGCAGATCCCTCATGTCCAGCATCGCCATTGGACACTTGATATCATTTGCCCAACCAACTTCTCACAACAGCCCCGACCTCTGGGACCCCTTCACACCTACTTAATTTTTGATTGCTACCAGACGACGCCGCATCTCTTCCCATCTCTTCACTGCCTGATCAACGCTGTACACCAAAGTGTCCAGTCAGTGGCTGTCCGTTCCATCTCATCATGAATCATCACCTACCATCACCGTTGTGCTGTTTGTTTCATCAATCACATCTTTTATTCGTAAATCCGCAGTTTACGTCGAGCGCTAATGCCACATGATCACGATGTTCATTGCTTAGAGCAAACTGCTTACTCAAATATTGCGCGATCTGCGGCCGGCGATGGTCATTCCTAGTCTCCCGTAGGCAGACCCTAATAGAATGAAGATAGTGTATGTCATTCTTGGTCATTTCGTGGCGTACGCAAGCAAATCAGAAGGGCCCCGACCTTAGTCAATCTCTGCGGCTTCGCCGGCAATAGTCTCGGCAATGCGTAGGAAAGATACTAGTAAAGTATTTTGAACGCCCAAGTTGGATCGAGTACTCTATAATACATTTATCAGCAGAATCAATAATGATATGAAAACTACTGAAGTGCGGGCCTAGGTGACGTGTCTGAAAACACAACTCGGGACCTGCTTGAACTTGAAGGTCTAAAGCTTAACCATCGAACCTCTATTAGGGTTTTTGCAGTCACTGCCAGTCATCTTGAACATGCAGCGCTGTTGGGCATGCTCCATGTTGTATTGTGTATTGTGAGATCCTCTACCGGGGCCGTTATCTCACAAATTTCACAAGACTCGTTGAGACCTTTCAATTCTCATCACTCCCATCGAACATGGCTCGTATTTACCAGGCACAAATAACAAGTGAATTGTAGGTTAATGCATGTGTACTATGAATAAGACGTGCGTATCAAGTTCAGGAAACAGGATAGGAACGGTTTCGACTAGAGAGACTATCACATTGATACTATGCAACGTGCGTTATGTACGGTGAGTATAGACAAATTCTCGACTAAAAAAATACTGTATCTCTCAAAACAAATCTCTCCAGCTTTCTGTAATCTGGTCGGTCTTTCGCTATCGCCCACAGCCAGGTATCTAGTGCAGGCGATGTAATATCTTTCATCCATGTTTGCTCTTCGCTGAGTTGTCCATCACCCCTCACATACTCGACTATTTTCTCGCAAGCGTATACCGCAGCCGCACGCAAAATATAGGCCTGCTCCTTCGTGAGTACAGGACCTTCTTTAGGGGGCATCTTCTTGGTGTCTTGCGCAACCGCCTGAGAAGCTTCAGGGGGTAAATCCAGGAGTGTGTTAATCTTATCCTCGCTCGTGGCATCAGGAAACAATTTGTGAAGCCCGTGAGACGTTGCGCCACTTAGGTCCAACACTCCCAAATGGACCAGAATAGACGGCAACACGTTATCAGAGAACGCCGGTGCCCGATCTGTGTTGGGAATGGGAAACGGTGGTGAAGGGACAGAACCAAAACGGATCTTCACTGCGTGGATCAGGAAAAGTGCCTTTTTGAAGCAGTATACGGCTTCGAACGTTCGATGAGCACGAACGCAGTATTTATCATGGTCTGCCGCCGACTCACCTTGGCCATCAACAATGGTCATGTCGCGGAAAGCTGGAATGGCTCTGACAAGCTATTTGGAAATTGATTATAAGGTATTTGGCAGGAGGTTAAATGTGTGACCCACCCTCTCTAGCACAACTCCAAGGCTTGCATCAGGATCGGCCTTTCCTCCTTCCTTCAAGCTCTCCAAAACAAGGCTCCCTAATTCAGAGTATCCTGAATTATCTAGGATCTGACCCGTCTCGGTAAGGGTTGAGCTGATCAGTTTCACCACATCGTATATCGGTCCACCAAGTTCCCCAACCGTGAGACCAGGGATGCTTTCATGAGGTCGTTCAACATGGATCGTGACACCCATATGTTGAGCGACTTGCTGTTCACTCATCGTCTTCATGCCTTTCGCAGAAAGTAAATCCCCCTGCCCTGTTGCGGAGGACAGATAAAGAGAGAACGTGAATGCTCGTATATTATCCCATGCCCCTCGTCCTGTTTGTTCGTGAAGTGGCACTCGATAACCGGAAGCGAAGTTGAGCAAACAGAGAACAGACAAGAAGTTTAGCTCTGATAGAATCGAGGAGAATTTGAGGGGAAATGCCACCCCGTGAGAGCGCGAGACACGCTGAAATGAGGATTGAAATGATGGAGATTCGAGGAGGCGTCTGATAGCGGCATCTTCGACCTAACGTTCAACCGGTTAAAGGTTGTTCTCAGGAAGACATGCATGCCAGACAAATGAGATTTATTACAAAGTTGCAAGGACGACATAGAAGATGGGGTACAGCAAAACACAAAGAGTGGAGTATCGAGGAGCAATATAAACTTGCCTTGATATTTGCGGCGACTGTCGCGGCCCGGCAGGACTCTTTGACGGCCGTAACAAACGTCCCTGGTGAGGGAAGATCGGGTCCCAAAGTATGCATCTCGTGAGCAGCACTTGTGTTTGAAAAGTTCTGACAGTGTACTGATTGAAGGCTTCACCAGAAGGACTGTGGCTGTGTAATCCATCCTATCTGATAAGATGTGTGTACGCTAGCGCTCAGCACGCGCAGCTGCATAGTACTCAGACGACAGATACAGGCTGGGAGTGAAGTACTAGTTATCATACCACACGAGTGACGTTACAATTTTGCGGGTGATGTTACCGCTAACCACCCGTTCTGTTCAGAACTTCACGTCCCCAGACAATTCACCAACATGTGTGCATCTCATGTAAACTCGTAGCAGGGTAGTCTCCTTCGGATCAATCTCTCTGTCGAGTCACATAGGTGGACGAAGGCTCAGTATTGTTGCTCCACAACGCGAACAGTTTATCGATAGCGGTCTGAGGCCGTCTAGAGGCGAGCAGGTATCCGTATACCGCGCGCCATGCACTGTCCAAAGCACCGACAACCCACCTGCAGTACATATCGCCGTTGAAATGTGAACATCGAAAGACTTGTGCAATCAGCGAGGAGGGCTGGAATTCAAAACTCCGACAGCATTGCTGTGGCCTCTCCAGCGAAATGCAACCTCCTGTTGGCATTTGGGACCGTACTGCAGTTTACGAGTGCCGCTGTCTGCATCACGTTCAAATCAGCATCGGAGATATCAATTGACGACCTGAAATCCAATGATGGAATAATCGATACAACGTGCGAATACAAGACTCGCCCCGGACGGAACTCCAAGTGGTAATGTTCTTTGTTGAAGTAGACGGACGTCCCTCCTGCTCGCCGTATTAATAAGCTTATTCTGTAGGGGTACCTCGAGACTACTGTCGTTGAGCTTCGGGTAGTCGATTAACTCATCCACGCGCTTTATAATGCCAGACTTGTATTTGCCATTACAATCTTTCTTCGGCGGGGGTATCACATGGCACCGATATCCTAGTTGGCGGAAAAGTCAGAATGCAACATGGTGAGCATCGCGTAGCAATGTTGAATGAGACTCAATAGTGACATACGCAGTAATCGTATTCTTTGCTGCATCTGGGAACTTGTAGTGAAGAGGCGACCACCGGTGCGGTCTGACGCCTCCAAGATTCCCGTGTTTGATGTCCAGCGAGTCCAGCATGAGGGCAGTGGATAGACTACCGACTCCAACGCCTATGTAGAATCAGGACTGTACCCGCCAGGTCATGACCTTCCTTAGAGAGCCGAGGGGTAGCCGCATTGGTGTTGTACCTGCCTCGTTAGGGTCACGTACTTATGTACATTGAACAGAGGAGATTGGACAGGGAAAGAGTTCTTCAATACCATCTACTGCGAACAGCCAGAATGCTGTAAACAAGTAAAATGGTCAAATGGTTCCATCAACTCAATGCAAATGTGGTCAGGGGGTTCCTCTGGCTTGAGTAGGTTAGATCTTGGTGCGGGGCTAAGCCCCCCCATATGCCAGGTACCTTGTTGACCCGAGCGTGGGCGCCTGCTAGATATACCCCACTACTGAGAGGAGTTCAGCTACGTCAGCACTGCGGTGCTGACAGAGAACGGTGCTGTGCGCGGTCATGTTAGAAATCAGAAATCGCTAACTGATTAAAACTTTGTTAAAGTTTCACCTCCGATTACATAGGACGCCGTCACCAATCCTGTCTAGTACTCGGCGTTATGGGCACTAAAACAGCCTTCAAGTACTCACTGGACCCTACTGGACCATTCCTGTCTCTTATCTCCTACTACACTGTGCCAAGCCACAGGTATGTTCGGCGTGGGAGGTAAAAAACGTCACCTGAGCGATTCGAACACTCGCGGGCAAAGCCCAACCGCTAAGCTGAATAGCAGGCGATCCCGTTAACCACTCCGGCAAAGTGACTTGTTAAACAGTGCATCACTCGATCTCTGCCGCGCGTATGGACGGGTGTCGGCTGGTGGTGTGGTGTCTCCTGAGCAAAGTGTTCCCGCGTTACATACAACTAGGCCGCCTTAGTCGGCAAAGCGTATATCTCGGCAGGGAATCCGAAATGAACTCACACTGAACTTGTCAGAGAAGATGACATTCGATGACGACTTTCGGATAGTGTGATTCGTCCTCCGTTAGACCCCAATTCGAATTTCGGAACTCATCTCCCGACTTACATAGCAAAGCGTACTGCGGGCGCGAAGACGATTTGGTCATTGGCAAGGGCGCTTTAGCTCTCTTTAGCTCAAGGTAATCCGATGATCAAAGTCCGAACCCCAGCTTCGTGACTGTAAGTCACTGTCACTCGAACCTTCCTGAAGTTTGGGCACCTAGGCAAGGGCAGAGCGAAACATGCGGCATAGATATCTGATGGAAGAGTTCAACAGGCTACTGTGATGTGGCATGCAGTAGAACGTTCTTGCAAAAGTTGCTTTGCTCGAGATGTAAAGCCTCGGGTTGGCGGGCCGGGCTCCGGTTTTGTCTATAGACGTCTATAGCTGTTTTCCCGCTTGTGCCACTACATCATGAACGCCGTTCGAGTTCTTTCCTTAAAACAACAACCATGTTGCAAGAGGTTGATGTTGATGTCACGCCCGTTTTCCGCCGCATCAGGGATAGCCCATATAGGTTAGCAGACTTCTAGCTGCGACAACGTACACCAGGTTCAAACATATTACCGTATAGATATCCGCCAACAACTATTATCCGGAGTAAAGACCGCTATGAAGGTGACCATCGAGTTGTTGAAAGACCCTGCCTGCTGACAATGACGCTCGTTCGTTAGAACAAGGATCCAGCAACTTCAACGACTTTACGCGTGAGTTTTTTCATTCTCAACAAACGAAGCGAAAAATAACTAAGGTTAATTATGGAATTGACAGTCCATTCTTTCTGAAGTCTACGCTGCAGACAAGTCAGCTGGTTCACCTGTGTCATCTCCCGCTATAACCGCGATCCTACGAAAAGCCACTTTGCGACGTGTTGGTTCAGAATCTCATATGGTTGTCTCACATGTACCTGACCTGATTACATATGCAGTACGACTCCGTCGGTCAGTTCATCAAGGCTTCGCGCCCGGATCTAGCACAAAAAGAACAACAAGAAGCAGACATTCTTTCGGCTTTCTTACCCCCCTTGATGTCCGAAGCGGATATTGACCTCGTCCTTAACGAGGTGATTGCTGAAACAACACTCGATGGGGAACCGCGCAAAGTCCTGGGGCAAGTATACAAGAATTTCTACTCGAAAGTGGACAAATCAAATGTCGACCCGGAAACCGTAAAACGCAAAGCCGAAGCGCTCTTGTTGAACTAATCAAGAATGTAGCTTGCTTATTTTGATAGTAGCCGGGTCAGAATGTTGTTTGAAGTTGCATAATATAATACTATAGGTAACTCTAGTTTGTTACACAGGCTCTCCAATACTCGGGGATGTCGGAGTATCATGCGATTGCGGCTCAGTTGAGACCGATGACGCGTTGCTGGAATCTGGCAGGGCGCTTCGTACTCGCGTGAGATCCTCTACACAACGATTAACGGCAACTGAGACTCCCTCAAGTATCCTGAGTCTCTCGTCAATGGCTTCTCGAGTGATTTGATCCATAAGCATCAGCTGCTGATCTGTCAGACTGGGTGGCAGCTCGTGCAGTGGAGTCTGAATGATTCCTGCGGGGAAAGAAGCATCGAAAACAGGGGCAGGTACTTCATCAGAATGTGAAGATGGTTGGATTGGCTGCCACATGTGACTGTGGGGCACGCCAGTGCCTCGTAATGTTCCCGTTGTAGAGGGAATTTCATGGGCGTGTAATGGGATTAGAGAAGGGATTGTAAAGCCTGAATGCGGCATAGGAGGGGAAACATTGGAATCAGAACGTGTCACTTGCTGCGCCTCACCAGACGCAGGCCTGATGGCAGTTGTGGGCGCGCCATCATTAGATCTTCGAGAAATCTTGTCTCCGAAACGCTGCGATGCAGCAGCAGCAGCGGCTTCTCGTGGACTTGGCCGTGAGGCACCATCTGAAGAGCCCGCGTTTTGTGGAAGGCTCCTTTCAGTAGGTTCAGGGCGAGGAGCACCACCAAACCATCGGGGATCCATATCCCACTGATTCCATTGTCCGTCGGGTCCAGTAAATCCAGGGAAATGAGGCACAGGTTGTGGGGCAGTCGTAGCTTGAGGTGCCTCCCGTGAAGGGGGCGGCGGGCCCTGGTACTGGATGTTGTATTGGATGACGACGCCTGGTGCTTGCCCTGGCAACCACCCCTGAGTAACAACGTTTGGCAGGGGTTGGTTATTAACGTTGGGTGGTGCCGGAGGCTGGTTTCCTGGGGCCATCGGATTGCCAAAATTAATTGGTTGTGGGGGCATGGCTCCTAACTGAGGACCCGCAGCACGCTGCTGTTCCTGTGCGGGATTCTCAAGTACGCTGCGTCGACTGGACAGAGAGAATGCAGTGAGTGTTCACCAGATTCCGCTACAATGCGATTTGACACACCAAGTAGGGCAGCTTTGCTGGCGCTCAAGCCAAGACCGAAGGCAATAGAAATGGAAAACATGACCACAAGGCAATTTCTTTGGAGTTGTGTTGGGACCATCAGAAACCTGCTGTGCAGGATTTGAACCAGAATCTCCTGCCTGACCCTCAGACACGCCATGGACGAACATCTCCTCGCGGCAGATAATGCAAGTTCGATCCGTCATAGCTGACATTTCTTCTTCGCTAGCGTCAGGGTAGCGTTCATCCATGTTACGGGTTGCAGCTCTGTATCGGACAAGCGCGCGCAATCGTGTTACAAATGAGCGCCCAGTGAGATAAACATCTCGGATGATGTTCAACGGCAACCCATAAAATGCCACGATAAGGAGGAAGAACAGAAGGTATGTGGTAAGTTTCAGGAAATCTAGAAATTGTTCAGGAATGTTCGTAATCGGTATGAATATTGCGTACCGGTGATCAATTCAATATAAAAAATCCACATGCTTTTATTCTGCCAAGGGGGTGCATTTTCACCACCTCGTTGCCTTGCGCGTCTCAAATCGATAACGCAAACACAGTATTTTGCGGTGGTATTCATAGCGCTCGCCATCAAGATGGCATACTGGAAGACAAATCAAATAAGACTTAATGGGGCATGGAGACCACACACCTCGTTGGCAAACATCATCATGCCCCCTATGCCGTTTTTCAATGTGCTTTCAACCGCAAACGCAAACATCAATAGGTCTGTACACCACAATACGACAAAGAGACTCGTCATTCGAACATGAAATAGTGTGGGTGGGCCGGGATATGGGCGTTGGTCCATCTAAATGACTAAGTGCATTGAAGCACGAGGTGAAGAAGACACGCACCCATTCAATTCGGTCGGAAGCAAGCCAGTGAAACGACCTAACAAACAGCAAGAAGCCGAACATCAAGGCAAACGGAATATCAAAGTCATCCCTGAAGATGGTAAACGCCAACAAAGATTCGGTGACGAAAAACCATAGACGGTCATATAAACGCTAGTGATAATTAAGCGCAGAGTCGGGTATTAACTAAATGAGACCTACCTCTACCTCCTGAGGACGAAGTGCGCCGAAGAATATCTGGCGCACGAGCTGCCCACAAAGTAATGCAAGAAGAAGGCCGAAATTTGCAAGGATCTAGGAGTGAAGTTAGCGAAGATAGCGAGTCACAATTGAAGACATTACGGACCAACACACTCCTATTACTCTTTGAAAGATAAATTGCCACAGAATAGAAGTTACTGTGACACCGGAGGGCATTTGTGATAGTCGCTGAGACGGCAACTGTAGACACTAGACCATAGAGTAGAACTTTATGAGAATTGAAGGAAGCTGCGACGGGATGAGCTCTTTGGCGGAGAAAATCATGGAGAGGCATTC
Organism: Rhizopogon vinicolor AM-OR11-026; assembly: GCA_001658105.1. Classification (NCBI taxonomy): domain Eukaryota; kingdom Fungi; phylum Basidiomycota; class Agaricomycetes; order Boletales; family Rhizopogonaceae; genus Rhizopogon; species Rhizopogon vinicolor. The sequence continues at coordinate 17,169 of KV448443.1, forward strand.
GCTAGGGAAGACAATATTATGCTTGAAGGTAGATACGAGGAGAAGTTACTTACCACTAACGTTGTTGTACCGTACTGACATGCGTGGCATCTGGGTATCGAGTTGAACCCCGACAATAATATTTTCTCACGTTCATGCATCACTGTAAAATACCCATCGACAGAATTATAATACTCGTACTGCTCATTATATTAAAATATTCTAAAGTAATATTATGATGAAACTGGTGGACGACTCGGGGATTTAAGAGCCCATTTACCGCCCCTGATGTTGTGGGGATGATTCTACATTCTACACAGCTAAGCGCCAGTGTTAACCTAATTAAGCAGGATAACGTTAGTTGAAACTTTCAATGTTATAGCCGCTTGTCGAAAAACTCGAAGCACTGGGTGACACTCCGGTAGGGCCGATCAGATCCATCCTTGTAATTCAGTTGTCGTGCGATAGACTATTATATTAGTAGTATGTACACGAGCTGTCAGATTTTCCAGTTTAAAAGGAACTCACCCTAGCTTCCCTCCCCCCCATCCACAAGCACCTGGAAAGTCGAAATAGTTCTACCCTTGCACCGACAGAAAGGTGCAGTGGTCTTTTAACGTTCCGCGTACAGGTACTGACTCCCCGAGGGTAGACCAACAATGTCGGAACTGCGTAAACGGCCAGGCACTGGCAAATTTGCTGATACAGGCTCTCAGAATGATCGGCCTAGCAGAAGTGCTTGTGTACTGCCTTCGACAATGTATTCGTTCGGTTTTGCTCGTCTTGTCATCCTCGTACTATCACTTGCCGCCTCTGCGACTTGGTTGCTGTCCTCCAAAGAACCTTCGCCACTTTCAGATTCATACGCAGTCTGCTCCCGTTCGGGTGCACGGGTTTACACTGTAGATGAGGCCGTACCGAACGTCCAGTGCCTTGTTGTGGACGAATCTTTTATCATGGACAGTGGTTCTTTGGGTATGTTAAAATATAACTTAACACTAATAGCTGAATCACACTTATCAATGACCAGAGGATGTCAAGGCACGTTGGGTTGCTAGAGGTCGCCATAGTTCTTCCCTGCAAATACGCTATTTGGACGAGTCTTCGATCGTCGTTCCAGGGCTTAGTGGTAAGCTTGCGAGTAATCAAATTATTCTTTCAGACGACTTGCAACACTCTAGACGCGCATGCTCACATTCTCGAATATGGTGCGAATAGACAACTACCTCTTCAAGGTGCAAAAACGATCCAAGGTTTGTATAAGAATGACCTTGTCCCGGGAACGATCTGAACAGAGTATCGTTAATTAGAGACAGTTGCGCTTGTCCGACAACATATTTTAGACAACAGTGACATACTCGATGACTCTTCTAAATTTGTTGAAGGTTGGGGATGGGACCATACCTCTTGGCCAGTGGAAGAATGGCCGACTTCGGTGAGCTTCCCAAGTTCTTGCGCTAATTGACTTCGACGTTCATTGTTGTGCAGGATGCTCTAGAAGCGGATCCGATAGTCAGCGGCCGACCAGTCATCCTGCAGAGCAAGGATGGCCATGCATTGTGGATTTCGAAGGCAGCGCTCGAGTTAAGTTCCCCGTTACCATCGGAAGTAGAGGGTGGCGTCATTGTTAGAGACTCTTTCGGGACTCTAACTGGTTCGGTTCTTCTATGATGCATACATGGCTTAAAATAACTCATACTAATGATCAGGTGTTCTTCTCGACAACGCTCAAGACCTTGTCAAGAGACCGGTTCCAACTGAACGGGACCTGCTGAGGCGCTTTAGTGCCGCAGTCAACGATGCTTTGGCTTGTGGTTTGACGTCTATCCATGATGCGGGGCTCAAACCAGCTTCACTTGAGTTCTTCAAAAGGTTTTTCCTCCATTCTCGTGTAAAAGGCACATCTGACATGGGTTCTTCCAGGCAGGCAGTGGCAGGAAATCTTCCCGTAGGTACGGAAGGAAGCTATCACAGTGTGATTCACGACGACCCCTAGGTTCGAATTTACGGCATGAGATATTTCGACGAAAGCGTTCCTTACTGGGGAAATCTCTCGAAACCAATTATCAATGCAGGAAATGGAAGACTAAACGCTCGAAGCGTCAAGATATTTGCTGACGGTAAACGTGATGGTAATTGTACTAGGCTGTTAGGCTGATTGGTTATGCAGGAGCTCTGCGCACTGGCGGTGCAGCGGTGAGAAATTTTTCACTTAGATTTGTGATTTTCTTGACATATGTACTTACTATTTTAGCTGAACGAACCATACTGCGATAACCCCCACGCTAAAGGGTTCATGCGGATCGACCCCGAAGTCCTGACCGAGGTCGTACCTAAATACCTGAGAGATGGATGGCAAGTCGTAAGTGCTACTTATCAAAGAAGGGATGATGCGCCTCATTTCCTTGTCCTTCGGAAGAATATCCATGCCATCGGAGATTATGCCAACAGTGTAGTCCTGGACACATTCGAGTCTGCTTTAAAGGATGTCAATGTCACGGCACTCAGGCCTCGCCTGGAACATGCACAGATCTTGACGAAGATTGATATGCAGCGTGTCGGAAATCTCGGAGGTGAGCATTTATAGCATTCCTAAAGTCAATGAAAGACGAAGTGTGGTTAGTGATTGCCAGCGTTCAACCTACCCATGCGTACGTTAAGCTTTCATCTGGTTGTGCTCAATAATTTTGACACGCGTCATGTGGGCTGAATAGCATCAGTGATATGTGGTACGCGGAAGACCGTCTTGTGAGTACAAGTGGATTATTATTGCTGGCGTTTACAGGTGTCGCTCCTCTCCTAGGGCCCTGAGCGCGTGAAGTATTTATATGCCTTCCGCTCCTTGCTTGACCACGGCTCTCGACTTGCCCTTGGCTCTGACTTCCCAGTGGAAGACATGAACCCTCTGGCTGGATTTTATGCAGCAGTTACGAGATTATCGCCAGAAGGAGAATCACCCCAAGGCCCCTCGGGATGGTGTGGCTTTTTTTCTTTTCAGAAGTTGCTTATTCAACTCATGTATATTTCACAGGTTCCCAGAACAGCGCTTGACTCGCATGGAAGCCTTAAGAGGTACTTCACGCGAGTAGTCGGGTGTGGCTGTTGCTGATCCGATCAATAATCAACAGGCATGACAATCGATGCTGCGTATGCCTCATTTACGGAAGACGATCTGGGTTCCCTTGTTCCCGGAAAGCGGGCGGATTATGTGGTGCTCTCACAGGACATAATGACTGTCCCTGTAGATCAGATTTTGAATACCAAAGTTCAAGCCACGGTGATCGATGGACGCCCTGCGTTTGGGCAGGTTTAGAACAAGGGATTGAAGTTTTGTTAGGGGCAGTTGACTTGGGCTTGAACAAGATAACCTCCTGGCTTACTTCATAGATGCTATGTTACTTAGAAAAGGTTGCTCTGTTTTCTTTCAGTTCGGGTAGAATTTGCTTCAGTTTGGTTGTACTTAGTTGAAATGCTCTTTGTGTCCATGTCGGAAATAACCGAGTGTCGACGCGCGCCACCGACGCGTCTTGACAGGTCTTCACGCGCACTGATAAGTTACAGCTTTCTGGAACGCCTTTCGACTTCAATACGTCTAAAACGTTTGCCCCATAAATTGATGCCAGCATTTCAGTCGCCACACACAGGCGAGAAACGAAAGCTGCCACTTGATTCTTCCAGCAGAAAGAAAGTCGCGATCGAGAATACACTCGGAGGTCCCTCGGCGTTTCATGCAGGTGGTAGTCATGGAGGGCAGGAGTACTGGATGATCCAGTGGTATGTACAAGAGCGAATAAGACTTCCTTTGTGCTCACCATGTATACCAGGAGATATCCCCAGCACACAAAACACAAAACCTGGGATGGGGATGCTGTCCTAGTGCTCACAGGCAGCAGAGGGTCAATGTACGACTTGGAAGGCAAGATGTAAGTCCCTTCTCTGGACGAGACACAGAATGTCGAGGTTTATTTGTGTCCCGGCGCCATCAGGATTGGGGCTGGGTCCATAAATGCGCCCAAAGCTGAGGAAAATGGAGAATATCAATTCGGAGGGAGAGAAATCAGGATCGATCGTGCAATCTCTCATGGAGAATACATGTCAGGGAAATGCTATGGTCGGGGAAGCATACCGTCTCCCGCCACCCCTGGGATCAACTCCGTGAAAACCTCTTCGGGCGCCACTACTTTCGCTTCAATGAAGCGGAGCACGCCTTATAAAACGCCATTGAAGCCCGTAGACAAGAGGGCCATTGACCTTCATCCCGTCAATCTCCTGTCCACTCGGGATCCTGCTCCCGCAGGCTCTTCAAAACCGAAGGTGCCAGCCACATACTGGACTGCCAACTGGTGAGCAAGACGTGAGGGTATTGCATATATGCTGATTTTCGCAGGCGGAAGCCGCAGAACAAGAAGCACAAGACTTGGGATGGTGATGCATTCGTCAGCCACGTCGGCGACAAGTTAACTTTGATATCAGAAAAGGGAAAAATGTAGGACTTTTTGACTTTTATCGTACATTTATCACTGAATGATTGGCACAGTATTGGTCGTAAGGAATGGGACGGACTTGCTCTACACAACGGATATAGCTTCAGGGCTGGTGGCAAAGAAGTCGAGTTAGACTCGCAAATATCAGCCTCGCGGATGCCTTCGATCACTGGGGTAGAAGATGAAGTGCCGGGTCCAGAGGACGATGTGCCCGTGATGCTATCTTCCCCATCTAAACCCTCATTTCTGCTTCACTCGAAAAGCACTCTCCCTGGCAAAGAGAATGATTTACATGCAGTTGCGTCCTCAGGTACTTCAAAAGCATTTATACCCCCTGCATCATTCTACGGTCAGAAGCCAAAGAAGGAGCCTGATGGACCATTGTAAGTTCCTTCAGCTCCAGCCTCTTGTTGATGAAGGTCTTATCATGGCTAGACATGATCCAGAGGCAGAAGGAGCAATCGTCATGAAAGCGACGACCCCGGAACACGATCGGAAGTTCAACAAGAAGTGCGCCTCTGCGCTGTGCTGCTATTGAAACAAAACTCAAATATCATTGTAGGAACTTGCCCGCTGTGGCAGTAGTTGTGGACCCCATCATTGCAAGACATCTTCGTCCACACCAGATCGAAGGTACTTGACCTATCTCGCTATCTTGTTCATTCAGTGGGACAATATTATACAGGCGTCAAATTTTTGTATGAATGCGTTATGGGCCTGCGAAGACATGAGGGTCAAGGGTGCATCCTTGCCGACGAGATGTACGTGTCTATTCTGGCCAGTTGCGCTCCATCGTTGATCCTCAGGTTTCAGGGGTCTAGGGAAAACCCTCCAGGTTTGTTTGTTTCAACCGACATTATCCCCGCCCAGTGACACCTGTTACAGACAATTACGCTTGTCTGGACACTCCTTAGTGAGTCCAATCTCTGATTCTCATGATTTTGTATTCAAAATTGGCAAAGAGCAGAATCCGTATATCGGTGCTGGGCCAGTAATTGGCAAGGCCTTGATTGTATGCCCCGTATCGTTGGTCAATGTTCGTTTCCATACCTGAAACTTGACCGGGATTCTCTGACTTAGGGAACAGAATTGGCGCGCCGAATTTCACAAGTGGTAGGTCAGAATCATGCTAATGCAAGAATGTCCCAACATGCCCCTTCAAGGTTAGGGAGAGATCGCATCGGTGTTTTCACAGGCGACAAGGACAAATCTGCCATTAAGGCATTTCTCAACTCGTATGTGTTGGTGCCAGTTGATCTTGGGTTCTCCATTCATAGATATATCAGAAGGATGCATCAGGTTTTAGTCATTGGCTACGAGAAGCTTAGGACTGTCATGTGAGCAGGACTTTTTTCGCTGTCGAGTATCCGTTCACATAAGTATCAGAGACGACTTAGCATATTGCAAGTGAGTATTTATGCTTCCGCTGTAATTCATGCACATTCAATGTTCTATGCAGTCCTCCGATTGGTCTGGTTATTTGCGACGAAGGTCAGTGGATGTGAGTTAACTTTACATGCGATTGACCCCTGGGCAGGGCACAGACTAAAGTCATCAAATAACAAGACCTCGACAATGTTTAAATCACTACGTACTCCTCGAAGAATCATTCTTTCCGGAACCCCAATTCAGAATGATTTGAGTGAATTCCATGCTATGGTGAGTATGAAGCACCTTTGTTTGTTCGCGTTAAGTTAACATATCAAAGGCGGACTTTTGTAACCCAGGACTGCTCGGTAAGTTACGAAGTCGTTCACAAAGGAGGATAAAATGAATGTTTGCAGATGACCATGCTACATTCCGTAGAGTCTACGAAGTTCCCATTCTCAAAAGTAGAGCACCAGATCGCACGGAAAAGGAGCTCGAGCTTGGGGAAGCTCGGGCAGCTCAGGTTCGTTTCGCTGAGATTTTTTCCTTTAACTGCTGAAGCGCAAAACAGTTATCTTCGATTGCGAAGAGTTTCGTATTGCGTCGAGAAGCTAGCATTCTCAAGAACTATCTTCCGCCAAAACGTATGCTTCTTTTCCAACCAGCGCTTCACGTATCTGATGTCCTGGACAGACGAATATGTTGTGTTTGTAACTCCAACACAGCTGCAATTGTCCATATTCTCAGTCATTCTTAACCCTGATAAGCTAGATAGGTTGATGGAAGGACCGACCGCAGAGTCACTCGCTTTGATTAACATGCTCACAAAAATTAGCAATAGTCCCGTGTTGCTCAAGGCTCAAGCAGACAAGGCAAGAGCAACAAATTCGGACACCATTCGCCGCCCGGGGATCGATGAGGCCTTGAGTTTATTACCTAAAGATGCCCGGCTCGAAGACTTCTCCATGAGTGGTGGGCGCCGCGTTATTCGATCGAGTCCATTTTCTGATTGATCTTGGCATCAGGCAAGCTTCTGGCCTTGTCGAACCTCCTCAAAGTGATCAAAGAGGTAAGACTGTTGGATTAGTGCACGAGTTTATCTTGACAGTCATTTAGCGCACGCAAGAAAAATGCATCATTGTTTCGCATTACACATCAACCCTCAATTTGATCGAGGCCTTCTGCAAGAAAAAGTCTTATACTTACTTTCGGCTGGACGGGTACCGATTTCTATTTTTTCCGGGTCGTAGCATTTTTGTCTGATCACCGTGATAGGCAGACACCAGCAGCAAAAAGGCAGGAATACGTCAACACTTTTAATAAATCGTCACAGCACAACCATTGTATGTTATTATTCAGCCCGCATTCATGAGCGCCAATTGACCTCGTACGATGGAAAGTTCTGTTCTTGCTGAGTTCAAAAGCGGGTGGCGTTGGGCTCAACCTTATCGGCGCGTCAAGATTATGTTTGGTAGATTCCGATTGGAACCCGAGGTGCGGAGCATGTGCAAATGTACATGCAATGGCGCTAAATGCAACCTTCCATTCCAAGTCATGACCTCCAGTCCATGGCACGCATTCATCGGTGAATAAGCATACTCTTCTAACCTTTCAAGAATCTTCTCCTGATCAATACTTTAGTGATGGGCAGAAACGTCCGGTTTTCATCTACCGATTTTTAACTGCAGGAACCATCGATGGTGAGCGTCTCCAATCATAATATGCGTTATTCGCTTACACCGCTCCCGGAAAGAGAAAATCTATCAGAGGCAGGTAACCAAGATCGGACTTAGCAATTGTGAGTAGATTACCGGCTCTCGTGAATATTCGGTGCTAAATCGCGATGTCAAGCTCTTATGGGCTCGGTAGGTCGATATTTAGGTTTTCGTCTGGCGGGGGTTTTAAACTAATACGTTCAAGGGATCATCTGGCTCAAAGTCAGACTCGTTTTCACGGAAAGATGTGATTCAATTTCTGCCTATTTATGTGTTCTATGATTGATGCCCTCATTACAGCTTCGGGACATCTTTCGGGTCCATCCAGACACAGGTTGTAATACCCATGACCTTTTGGATTGCGACTGTGGTGGCGGTTCTAAGCATATTCTCGAAGACAACGACAAGATGGCCGAGAACGGTAGGGAAGATGGTGACGATGACAACGATGACGACGCTTCATCAGGCATCGGCTTCATCAATGCGTCACAAGTCAAGCTTAGCCATGTTGAGAAGATGGATCGAACGGTAAGAACTAATTCCGATGTTCACTGTCTGAAAAATACAAACCCTGAAAATGGTTTGTAGTACATGAAGAAGAAACAGGCGGAGCTTGCATCACTCGGAGAGTGGACACACATCAATTGCCTGCGTTGCTTGACGAGCGACAATATTCACGATGATATTCTTCGTCATCTGGTTCCAAGTACAAACGAGCCCGAGGAAACAGTGTCACGGCCAAAATCAAGGATTGATTCCCTGTTGTCGGCTGTTGATCTTGACAATATTGCAGCTATGGATGAAGCGACACAAACTTTATCCGTTCGTGATGTCCCCGGTGGCACCATCTCGTTCCTTTTCGAGAAGACATCCGTCTCTACCTTGAAAGAGGATGACGTGGAGGGTTGATCACACTCTCAGCTTCTGGACAACCTTACTTTGATACCTATGATTGTTTCCTCACTACGTACGAATTTTACTAATGGTCCAAACAAGCTATTGCTGTAAGAATCAGACATATTGGTTCTCAGGAGTGCAACGGATCCACCATAAGTAGCTCATTGCAACAGTGCTGGGATCTCCCAGTTTCTGGGTGATGGAGGAATGCCATGGGAACGAGTTTGCTGATTTAGGATCTCTGACATTTACGTCCGAGACAGATTTCTTCACATCGTTGGGCTCATGATCGCGCTTTACGCTGCTTTATGGCGGATTCAGAGACCGTGAAAGTTCCACGGCGACAGATCCGGAGGAACGCATGGAGGAGGGCTCGGACGATGGCAGGCGACGGAGGCGGTGATGGCGGAGGTCGGATGTGAGACTTTGCCACAAACCACCCCTTTGTCGGATTCAAGTCAAAACAGTGGATGCGTACCCATAGAAGGCTAGGTATTGTTTTATTCTGTTTTCCTCGCCCCGATCCTTGGTTGTCAGGAAAGCTCTTGTTTATATTTCTGCCGGTTGCAGCCTGATTGTGGGCAGCTCAACTGCCAAACCTGTAATTTACAGGCGAAGTTGCCCACAATCCTCCAACTAAATCACGAGGAATTCTGCCCTTTCGCTGAGAGAGTGCGACTCATCTGTCTGTCTATAATAATCCAGCCAGATTTCAAGTTGTAGTACTTACTCTCAGTTTCATCGGTGGCAAGTTTACTCCAAGTTAGAGAGATGAGCAAAGCCATGTCACAGGGCACGTGATCGTGATGTCTCGCGTTGATGAAACGACTGTCCAGTGTCACCACTTTGATATCTTCCAAACTTGGGCGCTTGAGCAATAGGTGTTCAAGGTCTCTGGGAGGTAAGTTCCGAGTCCATTCCTCTCCAAAATATTTCTATCATTGAACTATGCAGGCTGTGAACAAATCGGGACAGTCTCGGTCATTAGCCAATCTCGCGGTTACTGAAGGATTTGAAAAGAACCATTCAGGGAGATGTGCTTTTCGTATCGGCATTAATGCCAGCATGTGGTGTCAACACTGTGTATATCAAAGGCGGCGAGAACCCAGAACTCCGCCTTTTGTTCTTTCGTTTGTGCTCATTGGTACGACTGCCCATTCTATCGCTCTTTGTTTTTGACGGCGATGAGCGGCCCAAGGTGGAGCGAGGCAGCAAACTAGGAAAATCTGGATCCCATCGCCTTACATATGGGATGAAGGCGCTGTTGGGTGTGTTTGGCATGGAATGGTGGGTGGTCACGCACACATTATTCGAACGCACTCGACTGCTGAAACGATGTAGATGCGCTCGTTTACGGTGCTCTTCGAGTCATCAAGAAGTAATTCTCGCTACTTCTGTAATAACAATTCATGCATACATACTTTCCTACCTACAGTTCAAGTCTGACGTTCTGTGGGAATAAGTCAAATCTCGCTTTGGACTCGGAAGGCAAACCTGGTAAACACCATGCTATGGTGTACACAGCAGAAGCTATCAGGAGGTATCCAGAGGTAGGGCTTATTAGAGGAGGCTTTGTCCTCTTTGCCATGCTTGTGAAAGGGGACTATGGCGAGGTGCGTAATGTTGATATGTCTTAATTTGAGGCATCTACATAAAGGAAAGCAGGGTGTGAGGGATGTTGGCGAGGGGAACGCACACATGGCTTGGCCCGCTGCGGTTTTGGCGATGAACTTCTCGAGATATTTCACTACAGATCTATCGAAGATATCCCCCAGCGCTGGCACACTGGTGATCCAGCGTCAACTTAGAATTGCACACCAATTCTAAGAAACAACTCCGGCACCCATACCTGTCCCTTTCTTTACCACCGGACTTCCCCAATATGCAAATACTGGAGAACTACATCAACCCAACGTGCAGCACCCGGAATGGAAGCCTAGGCAGTGGGAAATGCAATGGAGAACTGAACCTTGCCCATGCTGCCGCATTTTGCGAAGAAAAGTCGGAGCATGAGGCTACCGGACTGCCGTCATAAAGAGGTTTCGAAGTCTGATGTGGGAGGCGGCAGTAATTGAGTTCTCAGGAGAGCAGCGCTTGAGGTCGATGAGAAAGAGAGGGCGGAGCGTTTCGGGCACGGTGACAGCTCTATTATCAATGGGCCACTGACTCCATCTCCCGCAGGAACGGCTTACCTCGTGAAACGATATCTCGCCATCACAGACGTGGACCGCCGTCGTGCAGCTTTTGTTTCTCAGACAATATCGCAAAGAAGTGTTGAATTGTTTTCCATTCGAACCCACTCTCTCAACTCGCCTCCACCAGCGTCCCGCAAAGCCTCGCATTTCCAAGACCACCTCTGCCCTGACCACGATGTCTTAGAAGTTTTCAGCGATTCCCAGGAAGAAGAAAATTTTCAGCCAATATCCGGCTCCCTTAGGAAATCGTTGAGGTCGCTCTCTACCATCACTATTGCGAAGCGTTCAAATTGCTCAGCCCCTGTTGCACGCGCACGAAAGAGGCAGAGTTTTCCTCGGCGTTCTCACCTGGAGAGCGAGCTGGTCGTGGTCGACGTTGAAATCGCTGTCGACATCACTTGATGCTATGATTCCCTCCTACACTGAACGTCGCATTGAACACTTGGGGATAAATAAATATTGTGTGTTGGACGAAGACACGGAATGGGCAGCCAAGGCTGATGACGACTTGAAAGGACTCCTTTAACACGACAGTCAGCCTCGCATGAGGTATCAGAGGACCGTGCGGCAGCTTAGGAGGTCGAATTGCCAGCTTGTGAGTACTCTTCCGGTGGGAATCGTTAGCAGTTAGAAATTTTCATTTGGAGTCGGTTGGGACATGTATGAATGGCCTGTTACACTGCTCCCGATTTCTAATCATGACAGGCCAGGCATTGTAATGTGCTGGTCGTGTTCCCGAGTATAGCGGGCCATGAAGCGGGCCAAGGAACTCATGGATAAGAGTATGCGGCAGGGTCATATCATACGTATATCACTGATAGTATACAGGTACCTGGTAGACGGTCGAGCACAAGTTATCGAATGAGAATGTCAAGTACATTACTTCCGGCCGAAATTTTGTCTGATTTGGCTAACCAACTGTAGTGCAACCTCGTGAGACATACCACAGCGTTCAGTGACTCAGATTCTGAGCTGCAGCTCCTTGAGTCCAATAGTATCAAACACCTTGTAATTGTAACCATCGAAGATGATGGAATGGTCTTTCCAATACATGGTACAACACTCCGTGTTAGAAGACGTTCAATCCGCGATCTCCTCTCCCGCCATGAGATTGACGACATAGCTCTTGCCGGCTCCACTCTGGCCGAAGAAGACAATATTTTTGCCCGACATACTACCTATGATCATGAGCAACTATAACACAGCGTATGGGCTATGGAAATTACCTTGCCACGTAAAATTTAGTGACGGTATTTGTGGATATTATTGTAGTCGAAAGTATGCAGCAGGACATATATGTATCACTAGCTACATGTAGGTAAATAAACGAACGAGCATAGTCTATGGAACGAGGACGTTAAACATATGACTTCTGGCTTAACCCTTGTCTGATTTGCTCAGCCAACAATACTGCAGCTTCCTGAGGCATACCACAGCGTTTGGTGAGGGTAGTCACGATGTCCTTCTTTTTTAGGTAATGTTTCAACTTGAAGTTGCCCAGTTGAAGAAACTCCTTCAGCTTACGCATAAACCTCATAAACCATCCCTCGCCCCCCTTCCATCCGACCTCCGACCTGTCGTGAGTGTGCTTTCTGACAAGGTCGCGAACCAATTGACGCGATTCTTCATACAATTTCTGCGACCTTCCCTCCAGGTTGTTAGCTGAGGTAATGCAAGCGTGATCAACGACGGAGATCTTGTATTTGTGAAAGGCTCCCTCGTTGGTGCCCCACCAATCCTCCATATTTTGTTGTCTTTCAAGGCCATTGAGAACGAGGACAATGGGAACCTTGTTCTCGCAAAGGAATTCATTGAAGAGCCGGTAATTATTCTGAACGGTTGTGGTGATTCGACCTGCTCGCACGCAGAATAGAAGTAGATCTATGCCTCCTTCATTGTCCAGCTTCGTGACCAGACTGCGTGCGTTCACGATGGCTTCGAGATACTGATCCATTCCGAGTTGCGGTTCCTCGAGTCCAATGGTGTCAAAAACCTTGTAGGCGTGTCCACCGAAAGAGATGGAGTGCTCTTCCCAATGCATGGTACAGCGGTCCGCGCCAAGAGACGTTTCCGCGATCTCCTCTCCCGCCATGAGATTGATGACAGAGCTCTTGCCAGCCCCGCTCTGGCCGAAGAGGACAATATTTCTAGACATACTGCCTATCATCGTCAGTAACCCACAGCATAGAGCTTGCATGGGGACTACCTTGCGCGAAGTTCAGTAATGGTAGTTGTGGATATTATTGTTAGTGTCTGCCCGACCACATAGGATTGCGGTTCTTAAAAGGACGTATTAGGAAGCCTGATTCAAAGCGGCCCTCACCCAATCCTCGAGGTAGACTCGCGTCCAGGGCGTCAGTCATGGTAGCCAAGCCACATGTTAAAAAAGCGTACAAAATAGTAAACAGAGACTTTCGACTCGAAACGAAATATATGACATGATCGCGAAGACTCAGGAAATTCACTGGCGCCAGCTGAGAGTGTTCACTGTGTTTCATAGTTTTAGCCTTGTACTTTTTTAATAATAAAAACCAACAGATGAATGTAGGACCCCAACTGACCCTGACTCCTCAGGAGGTGCCCATATCCGAGTCTTTTTGTCGGGGTCCGTGAGCCTATGACCTTGAGTCTACCATCCCCTGTTACCCGTCCGAAATTCGTCGACCTCAAAGATTTCGTCACTTTAAGAGTTCCATACCCATACCTTACTTTACCACCGGATTTTCACGCATGCTGGCGATCCAGCGTCAACTTAGAATTGCACACCAATTCTAAGAAACGGCTCCGGCACCAATACCCGTCCCTTTCTTTACCCCCGGACTTCCCCAATATGCAAATACTAGAGAACTACATCAACCCAACGTGCAGCGCCCGGAAGGGAAGTCTATGAGGTGGGAAAATGCGTGACAATGGAGAGCTGAACCTTGCCCGTGCTGCTGCATTCTGCGAGGAGAATGGGACTACCGAGCTGCTATCATAAAGAGGTTTCGAAGTCTGATGTGGGAGGCAGCAGTAATGAGCGTTTTCAGGGGAGCAGCGCTTGAGGTTGATGAGAAAGAGAGGGCGAAGCATCTCGGGTATGGTGACAGCTCTGTCATCAAAGGGCCACTGACCCCATTTCCCGCAGAGGCAGTCGGAACGCCGGCATACCTTGTGAAGCGGTATCTCGCCATGACAGATGTTCATTGACGTCGTGCAGCTTTTGTTACTCAGCCCTCTTTCGAAGGACGAGAATGTAGTTACCCTTCTCACAGAGGTCCTCGGGACCCGCCAGCATGTGTCCATTGATAACCTTCTGGAGTATCATGTTGAAGTATGCGCTTCACAATTAGTGGAACTGGCTCAGTCAGGTATCAAGGGGACCGATCCGAACCCGCAGGCAAATTCACTGCTTTCAATGACGTCGTCATTGAAGGTAGCTCGCGAGCCACGAAGAAGACTTTCAAAGGATTGCTACCGGATCCGCATAGCAATATACGTATTTGGATCCCGGTCTCCATTGTCCAACAAGTCCACCCTGGTCTTATAGGTGACTACGAGGCTGAGCAGGAGAAGAATGTTTGAATGGCCCTAGGAAGCAATGGGGCACGAGGACGAGGGGGGGGTAAAGCATGAACTGGCGCAAGCATCGAGAATCAGAGAAGCGACACTGGACCTCTTACTTTCCCAGTTCGACCAGTAAGAGCGCACTATCGAATGAACATGGAGGATGATAGATCAAGGATTCAAGGAATTCCGATTCCAGAAGTCGGTCCGGATCGTGAAGGAAGACGGTCATGCCGAACTGCAATCGCAAAGTCGTGTCGAAGATGGTACACTGTCGCACTCCCCTGGTTCCACAGGTGCCCCTAGTTTGGATGCCCATCCATCTCAGGGCGGATTCTTGTTTACTATCATCAGGAAATCTCAAGGTTACTTTTTTCACTTTTTTCTCGCACAAGCTACTTATTTCACTTTTTTGGCAGACAAAATAAGTTCACGCCTCAAAAATAAGCTGTGGAGGACAAATTAAGTTGAATTTCTAGAAATAAGTAAAATATGTTGGCGGTGAAATATAAGTGTTAAGCAGCAATCTTGAATGCATGATGGTCAGCATACTTATTCACATAAAAGAGGGTAAACACATTAAGGACATGGTGGAATTTGATCAGTGGGGAAAGCGGAGTTGAACCATAGACAGGAATGGGATGAGCTGCA
>KV448444.1:0-31942 GCA_001658105.1 Rhizopogon vinicolor AM-OR11-026
GTTATTCCACAGTCCCTCCTGCTTCGATACCAATCGGTTTTCCATAGTGCCCTGAGTTGTGCACGTCTCACGGCGCCGGGTGATCGTTGGATTTGGACAACAAACCCCGCGGATCGAGTCATCTGCGTGATGACGGTCCGGCATCCTCTGGCGATTTTTGTCATACACGCACGCCTATTTTTCATGGATATTCCTCTGACATGGTTCGATACGACCTCAAAAGATGGACGTGCTATTCCATGGTCAGCGTGGGGTCCACAGAGTTCTCGCTGCTTCCCCCAAGTCTTGGATATGCCATTTCTCTCTTCAGTGGACTATGGATTTGGGGTGGGTGGATCTCGTATTATGCGGGTAGTTGTGGATCGAATGCATATGACCGACTTCAACCCCTCTGCTGTGGCGCGCGGCATCGGCAAGGTCGTTCGGGAACCCACGACTTTTCCGACATCTATGTATTCCTTCACGCAGGATGTGACAACCTACCTCCCTTACATGGAGGTGGTCAACAATGATCGTAATTTTACAGGATTCCTTGAGGATATCATATTGGACGAGGAGAAGGTTGTAATATTCATTCAAGATTACGAGGACGTAAGTGTATTTTTCCGTGTCGAGTTAATGAAGATAACCATGTCTGAATAGGATCAAGTAATGGATGTCGAGATAATTGACATGTAGTCCATACCTCACTAGAGCCACTATGCTGCGTGCGTTCTACTCATATCTTGAATGAGAGTAATGTGCAAGCTCTGAACACATGGTGCACATTTCGGAGTTTGGTATGGACGAGCCCTTCGAGAGCTTGCGCACGGAAATGTATCAGATTTTGAACGATGGGACTACTACGAGTGAGCGCTCCGAGGTTTGATGCTTTGTCAGGGATGTCATACTGGTGGTGGTGTTTATATTACTACATGACCTACCGCAGAGAGGTACTTCTCGCTATCCACGAAGATGGGCTTCCGCTCATGGGGGCATTTTCTTGGTGTAGGTGTTTGCATATCTTTATCAGGACAAACTAATGTAGAGTGTAGCAATGATCGATAACACTGAATGGTTCAATGGTCTGGGGCCAAAGTGAATAGATCTTTCTTCATTGTCGCTAATGGTTATCTGGTCATCATGATGGTAATTGTACTGTGACGGCAAGAATGTAGAAGCTGTCATAGTAGCCCTGAAGAGAGGAGGCTGTATGTTCCTCCGTGCCAGTCCGTGGACAACAAGGTAGTACTGCAGCACTGAACTGACACGTAAAACGACGAGAGTATCAAGTAATGCTGATGATGGCGAAAAGTAATTCATGCGACCGACTCCAGCTGACACTCCCGAATCGTTACTTTTATGGAACCACCGCCAAAGTTAATTATCTATGGCAGGTAAGCTTCCTCAGCATGCAAGCAGAGATTTCAACTAAAGTGAGCCTGGAATCATTGCAAAGTGTAATTTTGGTCAACTAGAATGTTAAGTTCAGCAGGTCTGCTCAGAGGGGCTGTCAGACCTTGGTAATGTTTTTGTCCATGTAAGAAAATGGAACGTATCGTAAGAGTTAACATACTGCGAATTTATTTGACAGGTCCAATGTACGATCGAAGCACGTACGCAGTCTAGCGAAACCTAGTTCACAACAACTATGCTTGTCAGACAATAACGAAGATATACCGAACAAACCATGACAGCAATTAACTGTAGATGAAATCACGAGTGGAGTTTAAATCTTGCTGGGCATTGCCCATCCCCAGTAGTACTAGTAACTTACATAATACTACCGTCGATGACCGTCACGCAAGTTTACATAATCCGTTCATCATCCACAATACAATTTCGTACCGCTCCCCTGTTACTCGTCTGAACTTTTTCGGTTCCACAGAGTTGACGTTCGAGCAATTCGGTTTATCTTACTCCTTCAAGCTATGCAAGACCCCGAGGAACTCGACTGCGTCCGCCTTCAATGAACCAGCGGGTTCAACAATGTCCTCTATACTGAGTTCAGCCTGCTATCGTGTGGCCCACTTCAAGTCTCCAAAAGTTCTCCATCCACTGCTCCACACATCCCCCAACCGCGACACCAACAACACCGAGCTCAGAATCATCGCCAAGTACTGCTGCTGCATGGTCAACGTTGTCGGGAAACAAGTCAGAATGCCACAAGAGCATATAGCAAGGCAGTTTTTGCCCAGTGCATCAAGTGTTCGCCGTGTATTAGCGCTACCCTCCAGCGCACACTGCAACTACGATACCCAGCTCAGCCTTCATACCCTCACCAAGCTACTCGATCTATTCCCATCCCAAAGCCAACCTTGCATTCCATTCTTTCGAGTATTGACAGGTCTGGATGCAGCGCAGATGATAACGTACGTCTTAGCTCATGGAAATTCCATTGACTGATTCATCCCCTAGTAGTACTAGGACCTAGGTATGGGGGATTTCAATGTATAATCTGAGACTAAGAGGATATGCTGAGTGACGCCGAGCATACAGGCCTTCCTCTTTCGCCGTCTCCTGACTCTAAGAAGTAACAACACTGACGCTTTCATCCTGAAGAGTTAAACTATAGATTTTCTTGCATTTCGTTGGAATGCTTATTGATCATCGTCACATGCATTATCTATGCGATTTAATATAAAAGCAGCCCAAGCATTGTACCATATTCTGCTGATCTACAGCACCGTTCAATGTGCTCAGTTGAGCT
The DNA here is from genome assembly GCA_001658105.1 of Rhizopogon vinicolor AM-OR11-026. Lineage (NCBI taxonomy): Eukaryota > Fungi > Basidiomycota > Agaricomycetes > Boletales > Rhizopogonaceae > Rhizopogon > Rhizopogon vinicolor. The sequence goes on from KV448444.1 coordinate 2,690, forward strand.
CGAGTGGGAAGAATGTGTGGAGGTACTGCTGCCACTCCCGGAAGTACCAACAGATGATGACATGAGATGGGTTTGAAACGGTCTCGTGCATCTTGCGCAGATGGCGACGAGGTCGTCGAAACATCTTCACTAGCAGGCGCTGCCGTTGCCACGCAGTAACTGCGATTCGGATAGTCGTTTGGCGTGCTTCAGACGCCACAACATCTGCTGTGTCATACAATCACCAACTGAAATTGACACTGGGCCAGCAAACACAGAGGGTTTCCGAGTCGATACTGATCATGCAGGCAGTGCTCGTCGATAGGCAAAAGGTCGTGTTACACTATCAAGTGAATAGCCCCTATGTAGTCCTAAAGTAAGGCGTTTTCCGTGCAATACGGTACGACTTGAACATATCTTCAAGGCCTGTCCCGCTCAGCATGATCAAAATTCTTGTAAGTAGAGATCTGAAAGTATTGGACTGCAACTCTGCTTCCACCCAACTTGAAGGTGATTTCTTAAAGCCTGAATAAATGCAGAATCCAGCGCGGTGTTGCGTCAGCGAGTTTCCAGCTCAGTGTGGCAGCGACTCATAAAAATCGCTCTGAGGGCTTCGGGAGTCTTGATAGGTGCTCAGGATGGCTGTCATGGTGTTCACTCGCAAGTACTACTCTAGATGGAAGCTTGTGGCTTGAGAAACCGATCCATCATGTATTTACAGCTACGTATACTGTAGAGTTACGACTACAACTTCGCATCGATTTGAGTGTGACCATGTCACCCTTAGCTTCGCAGCTTCGTCGGCCCTTGTGATGTGTGACACGTTCTACTATCAGTGATTCCGAATTTCTGAATATGTTCGATTCGTTGCTGGAGATTACTAGCTTCCCCTTGGATTCAATACTTACAATGATTGGGATGTTGTTTTGAAATGTTTTGGTGCAGAGGGATCTGTCCGGCCGTCTGAACTAGCTTTGCTGCTTGCTGACTCTACAATCAACGGACGTTTGATTGATGGTCTCATTGTGTCAGTGATGCACAAACACTTACTCCCCGATCCTCATAATTTGCTATTGAGCCGCTTGCGCTATCGACGATACCTGTCCGTCTACAGACGTTGATGCCATTTGTTATTGGCCGAAGCAGCACGGCTTCAAACCATTTTGCAAAGGCCTCAGTATGCCATATGGGAACCAACGGCAGTTGAGGCCGTCGCAAAACATATTGCAGATGGGGGACCAGGATGTGCCGGCTGGCTATAGTCTTGATCATGATGACTCGTTGATCACGCGCAACGAATCAGAGGTGTACGAGTCGGAGATTGCACTGGATGCTCAGGCAGAAGTTTCAAGCGCGGGCAAGGAGGCAGGGGCATCTCATTTTGGGAGGAACAAGCTGTGCCGCGAACACTCTGTAAAACAATTTTGGTCGCACTAATAGCCGTGGGCCTTTTTTTTTCGTTTTTCCATGTATTTTTTGGTGTTTCACAGTATGTCACAAAATAGCTTCGATTCGTTGCCGAGTGGGACATGTGACGAAGTTGTCGTCGTAACTCTACAGTAATCGGACTTCAGCACATTATACTACTCACTCCATAGACTAGTACTTAATACTACCGCTAAGGTTATTTACTGACATTGGTGATTGGGGTCGTTGTATGGCTGTGCCCGCATTTGAATGATGATTGCTCGTACCTTAAAATGGAGAAATCTTCTGGGACCGACGAACTTCGGACGGGTAACAGGGGATGGTAGACTCCATTCAATGGGTTGTATCGTACGATTCGTAGCTTGTTGAATGCCCGACTGCCACTAGTAGTATGATGATTTCCCTTTGATCCGTACTGATTCGGATTGTTGAGCAACCCCACATGACAGCCCCTATTGCCGGCATCGCGTTTTCTCCGGACTACCTGTCAAAGCTCAGCTAAACACCTTTCCCTGAAGAAGACTAATTTATTTGACATTTTATACGAGTCCGTGTGTCACATTCAGACCGTTCAGTCACTTTTCACGTAGAGCCGAAGCTCCGGACATGCGGAAACGACGTAGAACTATGTGTCACATTTGTATCGAGCCGTGCCAATGTGGTATGGTACATTCGTGCATACTACTTCTTATTACGAATTTACGATATCATTGATCGGCTCAATGTAGTCCCTCGCTACTTCTATACACTTTAGTAGTCCCCGTAGCGCTCGTGCGAGATATAAAAGCCTTCCAATTCTCCAGCATTGTCTCCATCCGCTCAACTTCAAGTGCAAACTAAGGTTAGGACACGTCTCTAAAGTCACATTACACCGCGGACTTAACTCATTTAGTGCAGAGCATCATCATATCCAAGCCCGTTTCCCCCTTCGACACCATGACCTCGTTCGCCTTACCCCTGAGATCTGCCCCTGGCGGTTTTTTTCTTTTCTTTTTTCTTTTAAATTGTTTACTGTCCGTTGGGGCGCTGTCCTATGGTAGACAAGAGTCGGACGTGCTGCTTCCCAGTGGCGTCTATGCCATCATCAACAGGGTTCTCTCACCCGACGACGAAAGACTTGCTATCACTTTCAACGGCGAAGACGAGACTGTGACTGTGACTGCTTGGACCAACGATACTACTCAGCAAGTACGTGTTTATTATCATCTTATATATATATATATTTATTTATTTATTTATTACATTTGTAGTGGGTTATTGCGGACTACGACACGACGACCCAATCTGTGAGTCCCGCGAGCAACCAGGACCTTCAAGCTGCCTGGGGCGACGACGTCGTGACCGTGCTTTCAGCGGGAAGTTATGTATGGACCATCAGGAACAACGACACCGGATACACGTGAGTTCTGCTTCGTGTTTCGTTTATGGACGAGATAAGCTCAGTGGTCATCCAGTATCCAAGATGGTGGGGTAACTGTGTTCTGGGGAGTTGCAGAGGCCGTCGATGACGCAAATGTGAGCTTCACAGGATAACCAGCACTATTTTTTGCTGACGACCGAGCTACACAGGTCACCATAGGAGCCGGTACCGGCAACGATACGCAGAGGTGGCTCTTTGAAAGTGTTTGAAAGAGTCTCGATATCAGACAATATACCACCTCGAGATATTCGACATCAATGTGCAATATTGTGCCACAGATCACTTACCCGTATAGAATGATAAATTGGTTGATGACTCGTCAAGGAATCTGTGAAGACAATGACAGGTTATGGCGGCGGCGCCCATATCACAAAACACATTATTAACATGTACATTCCGTCCGGTGCCGCACCGCCGTTGAGGGAGTTAATTATATGTAGTAGAACAATATTAGTACAGGTGCGCACTAGTTTTCACATGTGATTGGAGGGAAAGTTGAGGGAAAGAGCCAAGTTCCTTACTATGAAGCGCAATAACCTTCTTATTGCCGCGTGACTTTTCGCTAGGAACGTTAACTACTATCAATGCCGCTTTAGTCTCCCATAGCAGACCTGTATACTACTAGTAGGCGAAGGAAGATGGTCATTAACGAATTCATTTTATGCGTCTCAGGAGGTTGTCGGGTGCACTCTGGTACACTGCCACTGATCGGGAACTTTGATCCTGAACCAAAGTACTCACAGCGCTCAGTCCTTAGTACCCAATGTCAACCGTCGAACGGGCAGCGTCATGGTGCCGCATGCGCATCGAGTTTGGGAATGCTGGTGGTGCTCTTCCAAGGGCTTGGCTGCTATGAGCTCCAGAACCACGTCCTCGCACTGGTTTTGAGTACTTCAGAGCAATAACCCTTGTCTTGGAGGTCAAACGCCAGCTGCAGACTCGTCCACTGTCATAGATCTCGTGGACCATGCAAGCGGTTCGGTTCGGTTTCACTCATCTACTATCATCGCATCAGATATGCTCTCCTTCTGCTCCTCAGTCATGTCCTTACCGGAGTTTCAATTGTTTTAGGTACTGTGCCACTCCTAATACAGAAGGAACGACTGAGATCTTCCTTCTATTAGGATCTACATGGGGGAGACTATGTGCCACTGCGATTTTACTAGTCTGGCACATGTCTGTGATATTCTCGCACCAACGTGGGCTTCGATAATAAGTCATGCTTAGTATGATCTGAATTTTTAAAACAGTAACGAAAGAACGTCAACGTGGCATAGTAATAGCGTGAGCATGCAAGGCATTTCATCCGAGGTCGAAACTAATCCTATTGAGCGATCGCAATGTTTTCTCAGCTTATTGAGCCTTGGACCAAGGACAACGGGTTCCGAAGCATTTTTTGCTTCTTTCGTTGATTGCCATGACATTCGTGTCATCGTGTAAGTTATTATGATTATGTCCTACTCTTGAGTAAATTTACTTACGGTGATTCGATTGTCGCAGGAACCATATTAGTTTTGGCAGGCGCCGCACATATGTCAATTGGGAACGTTCTGGCGCGCCAAGTGACCACGTCATACGGTGACCACGCAATTCCAGGTTATTTTGGGGTTGTTCTGATCTGATTTCTCTGTCAGAATGATATTTCCCTTGACTTATCTGTACTGATTCGCAAAACTGTCAAATCCGCGCGGCAGCCCCTATCGCCAGCAAGGCGTTTTCCTCGGATACCTGCTGTCAAAGTACTATACTGCAGCCCAGCTAAGCACCTTTCCATGAGGAAGATCGAGGAAATATTGTATTTGACATCTCATACGATGTCAAGTCCAAGTGTCACATTCATAGTACCGAGCCATGCCAGTTACAGTGGCACATTCGTGTATACTCCAAGAGGATCCTACCTCTTATTACGATGTTTGTTGACCGGCTCAACGTTGCCCCTCGTGCTGCTTATTCACACCTTTTTCACTCGTGAGAGACATAAAAGCCTTCCAACTCTCCAGCATTCTCTCCATCCGCTCAGCTTCAAGTGCAAACTAAGGTTAGGACACTTTGCTGAGGTCATACTATACCGCGGGCTCAGCTAGTTTATTACAGAGCATCACCATGTCCAACTCCATTTTCCCCCCTTGTACGATGGCCGGCCAGATGGCCTCGATCGTCCTGCCTGGCCAATCCGGCCTCCTATGGCGCACTTACGTGCTTTGCTCCGACAATAAGATTCACCAGATCGCAATGAATGATCCAAACACTCTCCAGTTCGTCGACAACTTAGTTGGTGGGCCGACCCCTATGCCCAACTCCCCCATTGCAGCAGTTAGCTGGGGTGTCACTAACTTCCAAGTAAATATCTCTTATGTGCATACCCAAGCATTGAGATTCTTATGAACTTACAGGCTCGCCTGTTCTATTTTACGGAAGACAATAAAGTACAAGAGATGTATTATACCCAGTCGCTCGCTCGGAGCATTCCTGGGTGGGAGGTTACATCGACTCTGGGCGATGTGGTGCCTGGCAGCGTCGCTTTATATGCGCAAGTCGCAGCAAGTGGAGACGTTTTGCAGGAGGTTAGGGTTGGGTATCAGTCCCCGTCCAACCCTGAGACTATTACTGAGTCATACTGGGTGGGGGTGGGCCCGTGGAAGACACGCACCTATCCGAAAGAGATGAACTAGATTGTCGAGTTGCTGTCGAGAGTTATGCGGTTCAGGCGGAAATAGCAATGTCAATCGGTGATAGTTAAATAGCGGTGCGGGTGTTGTACTCATGTAGTGTATTGGACGTGTCTTAGGTCATAAATTCGAGGTGATTATAGCTAATCCATCGAGAGAGAAGCATTTACACCTACACGAGATTTCGTCAGATAAAGGGAAACTATTCCCATTGTGGTCGTCTCGATCGATCCGTACGAAGGTTATCAACAAGCAGGTCGCCCGGCTGAAGGAGAAATATATCAGGCTTTGAAGGAAATGCTCCAAAAGGATGGCCTCTTCACTGGATCCTGGGTTCTTGAAGTGCTACTTATGTTAGTGACATGTACACTTCGCGGCAGAATTTGATAAAGCGATGGTTGCTTGATAGTTTATAAACACTCGGACGTCGGGATTACGCGGTCTATTCGTATGTAAGTTACCTCGACATGGTTGATTGGTATTTTATCCATATACACTCGCATAGAACAGATCAGACATCACGAACGTCGTGGATATAAGATTCGCAATTAGTGATGGGATTGAAGAGGTGATCGTACCAACTCGACAATTTTTATGACCACCCAGATGCGTGATTAGGAGTACTGTGCAGTGTGACTGTGATCCAGTGCGCCATGCAAAGAAAGTGCTCCAGAATAGATTTTGGTGGCGGGTGCTCTCGAGAGGGGACAATGACGCCCCAAAAATACGGGAGCTGAAGGCTGGGTCATTAGACGAGAAGGGCCAGATGGTTCCGAAGACCATCAGTTACTACTCATCGTTAGCAAGTAAGTAGTTATTGTACGTATTGTCCACAGACCCAAAAATACAATCAACCGTATTAACAGAAATACAAAGAGAAAATGTGGTTTATCTGGCTGTTCCGTTGCAGGTGATGATGCGCACTGAGTCTGACAATCGTTGAATAGGTGAGAAAATAAATGGGCAAAAGGGGAGTCAGAGATACAGCATTTTTTGGCGACAGTTAGAAAGGCGACCGAACCAACAGAAAGGAAACCCGCATATAATACAAATCATTCCTCATCATCCTCATCCTCATCATCCACCTCCTCAACAGTCGTACGCCCTCTACTAGACCTAGTAGAACCCGCGGACCTCGGACGAGAACGGTCTTGAGCGTGTCGCCGCCGCTGCTCTGCGGCTTCCTCCTGATTAAGCGGGTAGTTGTGGATGCACTGGAGCTCAAAGGTGCAAGGTAGTACGTCTCCACAAGCCTCCTTGACGAAATCATCATTGCGAACGATACCACCGAACCTCGCATTACTTCCAAGCCAGTCAAGCCGCCTCAGCTGCTCCCCGAGCTGGCCTCCAGGGGCGTTGATATCCGTAGAACGATTAAACTGATACGCTGACCAAATTTCTCGCCGACGACGAGATGGGGAGCTCTCGTACTCCTTTCTCGCGACGTCCCCCTGCATATAGGCAGAAATAGCTTCGACTACTTCGCCACAGGTCACACCAAGGTTCTTGCGCCTCGCCTTGACAGAGATCATCCAGGGGAATGACCGTGAGATGATGCGAACGTATGACAGGCGCGGGAAAGTGGCGGGTGCATCGCGCCCTTTGATCCACGAGCGCCTTGATTCAGTCGTGCGATAACAAGTGCTGGTCGAGAAAATCATGTTCCAGCGGAGGTAATCGTTATGTGAATCCGTGGGTGGGGATAGAAGGGGATTGATGCGGATGTTTGCAGCCACCGCCCTTACCAGGAAAGGCTCGAGAACGGGCCCGTCTATTAAAATAACGCCAGATCAGAGAAGGATCCAACGTAACAGAAACAAAAAGCATACAATGGGGTCCTTCGGCAAATGGGTCAATACGGTCCGCATTGTTTGTCCATCTGAAGTTCGCGCGGGCAGTGTCAGGCGGTTGTGGTGCTGCAGGGGGCGGTACGGTCGGATGGATGAATGGTGTGTGACCAGGATACCCAGGCGGTACACCAGGATACCCGGGGGGACCAGGTGGCACACCAGGATGCCCATAGAGTGGCATACCCCAAGGTGTTGCAGGCGTAGCATATTGCGGGCCCATGGGATAGCCCGGTGTAAACTGCCCCATTTGAGGGCCCCAGACGGGAGGACCCGGGGGTAGCGGTTGCTGGAATGCGCTAAAGCCCGTCCCAGGCCCAGCCCAAGGTGTGCCTGGAGGAGGCTGGTTAGGAGGTACAAAAGGACTAGGGTTACCGTTGGGATACCCAGTATAGTCAGATGAGAACCCTCCATGGCCGGAAGGACCGCCGTAGGTATTTGGAAGATTGGTGGGAGGAGCGAAGTATGAGCCTGGAGGATGCATGGCGGGTGTGGAGTGGGCACTTGGTATGGTAGGAATGAATGGCGTGGTATTTTGTGGTGTTACGGGATAGTATGGGTATTGCCCAGGTGTGCGGGGCTGTTGAGCCCACTGTGGCGGGACGTGGTTTGGGGGGGCTGGAGGAATAACCGGAGGTGCGAGGACTTCAGGGGAGGGGAGAGGGGGTATGAAGGGAGTGGTCGTTGGCTCGGGGGAGTCGTAAAGCATTTTGGGCGGGTATCCGATGTATAAATGGAGTCGTTTACTGTGTCACGCCGTTACTGGTGGAAAATAATGGCATCAATTCAGATTCAGGACATAAAGAAATAAAGACCTCACAGGAAATGCAAGGAAATCTATATCAAAACTTATTAATACACAGATGACTCGAGACGTGTGTCACAGGATGAGAGATTAGCAAGATCTCTAGGTCTGGTCATGCAAGAAGGCTTGGGAAGGAGAATCACATCAACCATCTTGAGATAATGTCTCGAACCTCGTACCTGCAGACAAAGTCAGAAGGAAGCCTTTCAGCGTGTACAGAATCTAAAAGGAATTGGCTGTGCTTGGAGCGATCTCACAGCCTGCAACACTACAGACAGCCGGACACTGCTGCTGCTGTTGACTTTAGTAATTAAAACGCAAGCAAACTGGAAATTGATAAAGAAAATGAGGCGGTGGGAGAAGATATGGACCAACCTTAACTGCCTTCTTCAAAGCGAGTATTCAATATATGTAATCAGTGGCTATGCCAGACGCAACTTCTGAGTCAAAACAAAGTTCCAAATCTCCTTCAGCGCTACAAAAGTGCGCTTAGCCTTCGATGCATGATGGCGTGATGTAAACCTCACGGATGCTCGACTGTGCTCACTGTGTATGATCCGGGAAACTTGACTTGAACTTGAGACTTCACGTCACTCAAATATCGGCCTCGTGTGCGCACCCCGCAAACATATGGCAAAGGTATGTGTTAGAAAGTAATGACAGGTCACTGATTCCTAGGTTTCCATTTCCATCATAAATCCTAGGAATCACTACTCAAATTGGACAAGGGAACGTGTCCTGGGTATCACCCAATGCAGTCCACAATCAGGGCTGGCTTGGCTTTGAAATATGCGTACGATGGAACAGGATCCCATCAAGGCGATCTCTCTTCGTGGTAATTGATCATCACGTCAGTTCTATGATTCCGTTTAGAATAGCCAAGACAAAATACAAAATACACGATCATCGCCCAACCGTCATAGCTTGGGGAGTCGGCAGTGTACACTTGTAGTACGACCTTCCTTAGACAAAAGGAAGGAATAAACCATAGATGGAGCAGAAATGGATGCAGGATAGGCCATCACGACGTGAGGCTCATTACAAAGATATTGGGTGCCTTGAAACCGAGGCGCTGAAGGGAGTAGCCGTCCTTCTTCGTCAGACCATCAAAGTAGTACTTGTCTCGAAGCCAATCTACAAAGCATGGGTGAGATATTACGCGAAAGCAAAGCAACTGAGATAAAACTCACCGACACGCTTGTACCGATTTGGTGCCGGAGTATGGTAGTACATGTTCCAAGCTGCACCAGAGCTATTATTGTGCGAAGAAGCCCTCTTGACCTGCTCCTGCAGTCTTGGAGGGAGGCAGTTGAATTCTCCTTCTGTCACGTAATTCTCCGTGTACCTGAGATGACAGAATTAGATTCGGAGGCCGAGGAGGGGCAGGCGTACTCACTCTTTCCAAACCGTGCTGCAGACATCACCCATAGTGACGCCGCGGTCGTTGTGCACAATCGTGCACCATGGACTAGATTCGGTAATGATAATGAGATCCTGGACGCGAGGAAGCGTCGCAGGCTCGTCTTTTTGTAGAAACGGGACATCCTGGTCTCGATCGTTGGGATTGAAGCCACCAGTCGAGCCTTGAGTTCACGAGCCATCAATTTTATCATAGGACATGGCACAATATTCTGAAGCGGCGTACCAGAAACGAGGTTGAACATCAAGTGGAAGCCAGGGTTCCCTCCAGTCATGATTGGGTGTAGCTGTAGCTCGGTATTGAGTAGATATAGATCAGTCTGCGAGAGAACTGGGCCGTCTGGTTGGGCGCATCGATATGCTGAACTCAAACTGAACAATCACACTTACAGCCGACTCCTGCAGACCACTTGTTCCCGACGGAATCGCCCATCGATGCTAATGTCGTGGGGTATGGTAAGAGACGGTGAAAACAGATGCAGGTGACAGAAGGGATGAGATGGTATTTCAGGGAAACAAGGGGGTATTTTTACTGGAAAGTACTGGTCAACAGCGCTTTATGTATTGCCGAGCGGCGAGCGCTCAGAACACGATGCATGCTGTGGCTATGTTCTTGGTTATTTGCCCCGCTAAACAAGCGCTGATTAGATTAGATTCTGACTAATGACTATTATTGACTCCAATCTTGATTGCATCTTAAACATCGCGCGACGTGCTTGATTATACCAGTAACTTCACAAATGGCTCCCAAAGGTGGAAACGCAAAGAAGGAAGGTGGTCGAGCTAAGAAGGCAGAGAACGAAGCGAAGAAGCAAGACGCTGCAGTTGCTGATAAGGTGCGTCTACTCATAAGCACATCTACATGGGATTGACCAATGAGTTTTGACAGGCAAAGAAGGAAGCAGAAAATTGGGAAGATGGAGCCAAGGCAAAGAAAGCCAAGGAGGACAAGGAAGAAAAACGTCGTGCAGAACTAGCTCGCAAAGCCGAGAACGCTCGGCTGTTAGCAGAGGAAGAAGCTGCGGGTCCTGCGAAAGCCAAGCCGGCACCCAAAGCCGGAAAGAAGAAGGATGTAAAGCCAGCTGGTCCCGGAGCGATCGCAGCTGGAGGCCCGAGCACAGCTGTAGATTCCGAGACGAACCCCAAGGATGAACCGCCTAAGGAGATCGAAAGCTATGCTGCAACCGGCATTGATAATGCACTAGATCTGCTAGATGTAGTGACTGCAAAGATGGACAAGGCTAGCGTAGGGCAGCAAGCTGCGGGTATTGAAAGACATCCTGAGGTGAAACTATTTACTTCTTGCCGGCGAAACCCATCCCTGACATATTTACCATTTAATAGCGACGGTTCAAGGTGAGAATTCATGTCACAGGCTTTTTACAGGATCATGATTTATCATCCCCAGGCCGCGTTTGAAGCCTATAAGGATCGTGAGCTGCCAAGACTCAAGGAGGAGGTGCGGTCATTATTTTTGAGTCATCCGAGGCTAACGGTACTATTTTCCCGCAGCATCCTGGGCTACGTCTGCAGCAATATCAAGTTAGTACCACTGCTAGCGCACGGTTTGAGTTGTTTTCAATGACATCGGAAATTTACAGGATCTGTTGCACAAGCAATTCCAGAAATCATCTGATAACCCGTGAGTTGTCGGTGTATACAGCCTCCCTTGATGTAATTTGCTGATCCAAGCCTGTTTGTCGTTACAGCTTCAATCAAGTTACCATTGCCTACGACGCTACGAAGGACGAGAAAGTCCAGTCACTTAAGGAGAAACAAGATGCTGTGCGGGGACGGTTGCGCACATAAGTTAGGAAACGAATCACAATACGCATCGATGCTACATAACAAGAGGTTCGTCTTGGTTACGAGACTCTGAAGCCGAGGGCATCAGCAGTCTGGTTGTATAATAATGCCAGTGGAGATCGCTTTTACTGTCTCTAGAGAGATCTCCGAGAACAAGAAAGAACTTGTCTGTACACATGCTCATATTATGAGATTACGGATCTACGGCAGTGGAACGTTCCTTGAAACGCCAAAGAAAAGTCAGAATCTTCGCATCGATCAACAACAGAAGAACTGCGAAGGACCGCCCAACACTGCATTCAAGCAGACAGCTGAATAACTGTGGGTTACCTGTGTCCTGAATTCAACCAGGCAGTGCCCGCAGGCTTATGTAATCTCAGGCTTTTTTTCGAATATAAGTTACGGCGTTCGTTGTCGAGGATAACACAAGCACTCTTCCCACCGCTGGTACGTACAAGAACGAGCCAATTCGACATGCCAGATATTTCCATTCTGACCCATCACTCAAACTCTCTTACGTCTCCTCAGCCCGTCCAGCCCACAAATTCGCTTGTGATAACGCAAGTCCCCCGAACCTTTTTTCAACCTTCGATTCTCAATGTTTTACGCGACCACTTTGCTACGTACGGCGAGATCAACCAATGGGTGCCAATAGCGTCATTTGCTCGTATCATCCTCGTATATTTTTCAGAGGATTCTGCCGAGCTGGCCAAGCACGCTTGTGATCCTCTCATCTTGACACCCCCACACAGGTTCGTAATCCTGCGTGAAAATTTGCTATTTTTTTTCTTCTTTTCTCACCATCTCATGCAGAATGCCCACGATTTTGCGAGTATATCGCTCTGAACCCAACCCCATCTTTTCACCCTCTTCACCGACATCAGACGAAAATTTTCTGCGCCCACCACCGATCGAGAAGAACTTCCTTATCTCGCCGCCTGGTTCGCCGCCCATTGGCTGGGAGCAAATTCGCGAAGATCCTCCAAATGCCACGCCTCTTGCAGATGATCTCATAGTTGCGCTTCGCAAGCTGAAAATGCAAGAACGACGGTCTAGCCGAGAGGTGCTCTTGGAGCCGGAAGACGGCGGAGTCGGAGTATACGTTGAGGACTGCGACTTCGACGAGGGTGATCATAGTGCAGATGAGATGGACTGGGAGTATGGCTCGCCATCACCCGTACAGCTGCGATGGAAGCCTATAGCAACTGCGATGCCACCGCTGCAAGTGCGGTGAAAGATGTGAGTACTTGGTTTCCAAATACGCACCTATTACCTTGGGATGATACACTTCAGACCTGTTCCGATATTTATATGCGGACATCTCATATTGCCTTTTTTTCTGATTCTTGTCGCCTACATGGAAGGTGGATCTGATGCTGATGCTCTTTCTCCACAGTGTTACACCGCAAACTTGTGTATTATCTGTATTTCGTGGACACACTGTATTTGATCATCATGTGAGTCTCGCTCCTTGATATGGTTCTCTTGATGAAATACTTCAGACCTGTTCTGAACCCTTGTGGAGATAACTTTCTATTGCCTTTTATTTTCTGATATCCAAGTCATGACACTGCTTCGAACCTGACGCTGACCTTGTGATTCTCTAGGTTCTCCGGTTATTTTAGCATGGGTTTTTTTAGTCATCCGTAGCGGAGTGTACAACAGTTATGACCAGATGGACTCCTGCAGCGTACTTACAAGTAACAACAAATATCAGAAGTAGATTTTAGGCTTCATTGCGCATACATTTCGTGAATATATACGAGGTCTCGGTTCTTACGTCTGATCTACAGTAGCCTACGAAGGGAACGGTTTAGTGGTCAACGGGACGAATTACCAAATAAGGAAACTCGGTTATTTCTCGCGCTATTGTTCTTTGCAGCTTCATTGTTCTCGAGACAGTGGCCAGTCAACCAGCAACCGAGCGACCTTATTCTTCTAAAATGACAAAAAGGCCGCAGTTCCAATGCCTTCTCCCGACAGAGCTTCGCTCTTCTCGCCTTTATCTCTTGCTTTCATCACTGTTCACATTCGTTAGCTCGTCATGTTGTCGAGCATCCTTACGGCTACCTTCGCCTTCGGCGCGTCTGTTGGTGAGTGTCAAATTGGGATTGACCTCGACACCTCTGACGCTCTGCTCGTCTAGTCGCGCAATCTTCGTCTTCTGTTGTATGCGTTGCGGGTCAATGCCTTCAGGGTTATTCTAATACCACTCGTGAGTCCAAAGTACTAGAGCCTTCACCGCTATGCTCATGACTATAATCAGTTGGAGCAACACTTTCAGCATCTGGAATATCGACTGATGTTCTCCTTCTTCCTGGCCAGTACACCTCGACGACTAACCCTTCTCTCCTTCACGAGTTATTAACGTCGTCTTCTGCTTCACTTTCTCCATCCACTGGCTTCGCCAACTCGAGCGCTGGATCTTCAGTTTCTCTTCCACTTAATATTGCACTTCAACCTGGGATTGCGATTTACCCTCAGACTTTCTACTCGGGACAAGGATCCTATTCGAGCCTTCCCACGTCACCCGTTGGAAACGCGTCCATTCCCATCACTGCGTCCTCAGTGGCCCTTTCAGGAAACGTCTGGGCAGCGGTGTCAGCGGGAAGCAACAGCCGCGTTATCTTGTGGAACTCTATTCCCGATGTTAGCCAGCTCCCTTCAACTGCATCAGGATCGCTATCGTTGCTCAATCTGCAATCTTCATCTTGTTCGCCGCCCTGCTCCGGCAATGGCGTTTGCTCTGCTGCCGGGACGTGTCAGTGTCCTACCGGATTCACTGGTTCATCTTGCGAGTCGTGCGCGACTGGTTTCTTCGGACCGGAGTGCCAAGCTTGTCCTTCAGGGTGTACCTCTTGTGATGGTGGAATATCAGGCACGGGTCGTTGCTTGGTCCCAATCGTGACGAACCCGCCATCCAGCTGCAATTGTATCAACGGAGAATGCGGCTCTAACGGACAGTGTACTTGCATCAACGGCTGGACGTCGGCATCAAATGGAACTCAGTGCGCCGCGTGTGCGTCTGGGTTCTTTTTAGACACAAGCGGGAGCTGTGAAAGTGAGTTTGGCCTTGTACATCTGTCTCACTGATCTCATTTTTATTTTCAGTTTGCCAGCTCGGTTGTGCGCAGTGCGCCGATGGCTCTGGTGACTGTATCACTTGCAACACAGGGTTTACTCAAGATGCTAACGACCGCACGAAGTGCGATGCCACTCAGCAAACTACGTCAGGTGGCACAGTTTGTCCTGACGGAAGCTACAGTGCTGGGTCCACCTGCCAAACATGTTCGCCTCTTTGCCAGACTTGTACTGGTCCGAATTCGAACAATTGTGTCATCTGTGGATCTGGCACGTACTCGTTCAACGGGTCATGCGTGACGACCAGCAGCGGGGGTGTCTGCCAGGGTTCGAATTTGATTGCCAATAATAATAAGCATGAATGTGACAGTAAGCGGAACCCCAATTTGCACTTGAACTATGCACTAAATATGTGACACGCAGCTTGTGGACCGAAGTGCACGTCCTGCCAAATATCCAATTTCAATGTAGCGTCTACCGTCGATCAGGCTCAGTGCACTGGTTGTCTTCCTGGTTTCGTCTTGTCGCAAGGGAAGTGCGTGGCCAGTTGCCCTTCCGATACTTTTCTTTCCCCGCAGGATAATTTGACGTGCACAGGTGCGAGCAGTTTCCACTGAATTCAATACTGGAGTGGGCTAACGTAATTATTTATACAGCTTGTTCTTCGTCCTGTACCAGCTGCTCAGGAAGCGCCAATTTCTGCTTGACATGCGCGAACAACTTGCTCGCTTCGGACGGACAATGCGTCAATTCTTGTCCCTCCAACACGTTTAGTTCTTCTGGGAACTGCGTCTCCTGCCACCCGGACTGTGCAACGTGTTCAGGCGGATCCTTTAACCAATGCACTAGTTGCAACAAGGCGCTCCCTGTCCCTACGAGTGGACGCTGCCTTGCTACTTGTAGCCAGAACCAGTATTTCGACACAACGTCCTCGACATGCGAGTCCTGTGATGGCAGTTGTGCCAGTTGTTCAGGTGCTGGTCCAAACAGCTGCCTTGCGTGTTCAAGTTCCAGTCAGGTTTTGCGCGGGGGTACTTGCACTTCAGCCAACTGCACGAGTGGTTCGAGTGTCGTCCCAGGCCTTGGGGCATGTCTTTCAGAACTTGTAGTTGTGCCCTCCTCTTCGGGTACGAGCTCAGGTGCACTTCCTTCTATCACCGGGCTATCGACTCCCATCACAACAACGACCACTCAACGACTGCAGTGGTGGGAGATTCTGCTCATGGCGCTTGGATGTGCTTTCATCTTTGTGGCCTTTTTATACTGCTGGCGACGCCGAGCTCGTAAGCAGCGTGCAAAGGACACAGCGGCATTTGCGTCTGCGAAAGCTCTTCCCCACAAGCATAACTGGAGGTGGCGACTTGCGCGCTTTGGAGAGAAGCTTTTTGGGCACAGTCGTCGCGAGCCGCTGCCCGAAAGCGAAGAGAT
Source organism: Rhizopogon vinicolor AM-OR11-026 (assembly GCA_001658105.1). NCBI lineage: Eukaryota > Fungi > Basidiomycota > Agaricomycetes > Boletales > Rhizopogonaceae > Rhizopogon > Rhizopogon vinicolor. The sequence continues at coordinate 18,572 of KV448444.1, forward strand.
TGCATTATGGAAATTACGTGCTGCGGAGGAGGCGCGACACCACACTGAGATGGAGAAACTTATTGGTGGTTCGAGCCGGTCTCCTTCGCCTCTGCCTTCGCTTCATCACTACAAGCGTCGCGGGTCTCACGATTACTCGGACGCGCACAGCTCTGGCAGGCTATCTGCGGGGTCCATGTATTCCCAAGTGACAGGCATGCCTCGTACAGGGCCTGAACCTCGGCAACCTGTCAAGACGAACCCTTTGACCTCACGGTTTTCGACAACGACCTTCGGTTCTTCTGTATGCAAGAAACCAAGCGTGTCCCATCATGAGCTAACACCTCATATGCCACCCACTGATGCTGAGGCTTATGCTGCGTCCGTAAGGCAGTCTCCGGAACCTGACACATCGTACTGGATAACACCTACAAACACGGGCGGATCTCGCAACCCTTTCCGTAAATAAGCATATTTTCTCTCATAATTCTGCATGGACGTCAACGAATTAGACTGATTTTTTACCCACCCCGATCTTTATGTCACCACACGCAATGTACACTTTTTTTTCCGTCACCACATTGTAGCTTATGACTATATAGCCATTTCGTTGCTCTAATAATTCAACGGGTGTAATGTAGCACATTTGGGTTAGCAGACTCCAATGAGATTGGTTGAGAGTATAGGGTTTGAGTTTTACGTAAGTCAATGCCTCATTTGCTTCGTCTGCTCACTCCGCCATCGGAGGTTTCCCAGTGTGCCTGCCTTGACTATCAAATGACCGCGCGATTCTCCTCTTTGGCCGAGGATTCATGGACACAGGATTGCCGGGAGTTAACTATATCCCGTGATGTCCTAGTCGAAACGAGAGCCATCTCCGTTCCAAATGTCCGATGGGGTACCACGGTGACGTCCGCCACGTGTAGTATAAGCACACACTTCAAAGGACACGAATTATTGATATATATGTCATCAATTAACGTTGAACTTTAACGCTCGGTCCTGCACATGACACGGCGTGACTTAAAAGCGGTCCGACAGCAAGGTAGGTTGTTCTGATTCCCCACATCCGTGTCTGCCGTCTCCGAGTCATGGATGGAACGCCCGACCGCTACAAACACTCTCGGGAGGCGGGTCCTACCTCATCTGCTTCCTTCGGCGATATTCCTGGAAGTTTATGTAGTCCTACAGACGGCTGGCCACGTTCTTTCCGAGACTTGAGATATGATGCTGCCTGGGAACGCCTGGCAGCAGCCTCCAATCTTCACAGTGTCCAATTGGACGCGAGTGGACGGTGGCGGGCAGATGCGCTGAATTTTCAACCCTGCATTCGGACCCCCTCGCAAGACCGTTATGCCATCCAGCAGATAAATATCCAGGGACGCATTTGGACCCTGTCTGCGGTTTTTGATGGTAAGGCGCAGTTTTGACAATGTGTTTGGACATTGTGTCACTAGGCAACATTTCACAGGTCACCTGGGAAGTCATACTGTCGAACATGTGGCTCATCACATGCCCATCATTGTGCGGGAGCACTTGGAGGTGATGAATCAGAAACACGGTGACCGTGCTGTGCCCCCACCTTTAATTGCCGACATGTTTGCGATGGCCATTCGCGCCTTTGATGATGCCATCGCTAATGACGTCCTGAACCTTTTCCCCGGTGGATTATCATCTCTAGCTCACATGTCAGACTCGCAAATCCAAGCGGTCCTGGACGATCAGCTTGCCGGAGGGCACAATTACACGATGGCAAGGTTGTGCATGTATGGTACTACTGCGCTCGTAGCTCTTGTTGACCCTGACCATAAAAATCTATGGCTCGCCAACTTAGGTGACTGTCAAGGACGTACGTCGAGCGTGACGGTGTTATTCATCGTGGCGACTAACCTTGGGTTTAAGTGATGGTCTCGGAGACTGGCCATAAAGGGTGGAATGTTGAAGTTTTAACGCGACCTCACAATGGAGAAAATTCGCTCGAGGTCGAGCGCGTCATGAACGAGCACCCTGGTGAGCCAGAGTGCATTTTGGACGGCCGTGTGCTTGGGGCTATTGCACCCTTTCGATGCATGTTACTTCCATACTTGTATATTTATTATTCGGCTGACCCGCTCGGTTGAACAGGTTTGGGAGATACTCCCTTTAAACAACCACCTGAGTTTACTCGGCGGATTCTCTACAATCTATACCCCGGTCAGCATGATACATCGCCTTGGGAAGAATTCCTGAAGAGGAATTGGACGCCTCCTTACATTTCATCCACACCGGAGGTCACGCATTATCCCCTCGATCCATCTCCCCGGGCTCCTCGTAAATATCTTATTCTCTGCTCGGACGGATTCACAGACATATGTGGCGCGAATCAACGTGCCATTGTCGATCAATGGGCGCGTGGAGTTGCATGTGGTAGCTCAAGAGCGCTCGATGACAAAAATCCGAGTCTAGCGCTCCGGTTGCTTTGGCAGGCGCTTGGTAATGATCCAACGGACGTGTCTCGCGTTCTGACGTTGGACATGGACACTCCTTGGTTAGACGATATATCTATAGTTGTACAGTGTTTATAATGTATGAAGGCAACGAACTGAACCTCTTTCGTTGTGCTCCGATAACTTACCAACCTACCTACTCGTTCCGTATGCGCGACTAATTTCTCGTCTACATATGGAATGTGTAGTATTTGATATTTCATTTTGATATGACATTAGTTTGTTTGGCTTGGTCCGGTTGACAAAGGACGACAAACAAATAAACCAACAACACATGATACAGTAATCGCCGACCTCCGAGTCTGCGGTCAGCACGGAGACCCATATGCATACTGCTTCATTGCCCTAAGGGGAGACCAATGGTCAAGCCACTTCGATCATCTGTGTCCACCGACTCCTTGGAGCTCTGGGGGCCGGATGACCCTGCATTTCTCGAGGCTCTAGGAAACGCGGTGCTACCAGGAGATGAAAACGCCAGAATCCCAGCTCCCCAACCTGACGCAGAGACAATGAGTCGGAAGCGTTCCCGTGATGAGAGTGACGAGCTCCAAGTTGAAATGACCTCACATGCGACTTTAGCAGCCAATGGACTGGGTGACACCGAAGGGGATCCGGAGATTTATGGTGCATCTCGTTTTGGTCATTTCGGAGAATATATGCAACGTAAGCGCGCCAAACTCCAGATACAGAATGCAAACCTTGAGGCAAGCCAAGATGTCGGTGGAAAGAGCAAGATTTTCAGTGGGCTTTCAATATATGTGTGTATCCTAATGGTGCTACCTGGAAAGCAAGGCTTTGACATTTATCGCAGATCAACGGGTGGACGAATCCTTCAGTTCAAGACCTACGTCAGTTAATAGTGACGCATGGGGGTATATTTCAGCCTTACTTGGATAAGAAATCCTTAGTGTCCGCACCTTCTTTACCACTTAGTCACGACAAATATTCATTGCCTTTTATGCAGGACCCACGTCATTACCTGCTCGTTGACGGCTGCAAAAATCAAAGACTGGAAGCATATGAAGATTGTAAGGCCCGAATGGCTGGTAGATAGTGCAGCTGCAGGAACATTACTTTCCTGGAGGAATTACATTTTCAAACCTGGGGGCAGGGTCGAGCAATCCCAGGGAGCGGGCGCGCCTCAAAACTATCTGTCTACGGATCCGCAGCCAGCATCAGGCTATAGTTCTCGTAACATTGAACAGCCATTATCAGTGGGTCACGTCCCCGCAACACCTGTTTCTGATACGCCAGCAGTTGCCACCATTGAGGCAGCGTCCTCGACGTCTTATTCTCCTCGACCGCTCTATGTTACAGATCCTGGTACACACGAAGACGCTGCACGTGTTCCTGGATATGCCGCTCACACATCAAACCTGCTGGCCGAGCGAGTTATGGCCAATCCGGAATGGAGAGCCGCACATACTTCTGTGGCTCCAGATTTCATAGAAGGCTTTTACAGAAATTCACGACTCCACTACCTGTCCATGTGGAAGGCTGAGCTGAAAAAGTTGGTCCAGCAAGCCCACGAAGAAGTCGAAAATGGTCCACAAGAGTCCGTTTCAGCTATGAGCGACCTTCAGGCCACGACTAAGGATGGTGATATCAATATGGAAAGGGCGCGGCTCGTGACGGAGTCTCCTTCAAAAAGAAGAGGCAAAGAAAAGGCGTTGTGCCTTGAGCGTGTTATTATGCACTGCGACTTCGATTGTTTTTTCGTTTCTGTCGGTCTTCTGAGTCACCCTGAGTTGCGAGGCAAACCAGTTGTTGTTTGTCACTCGCAAGGTGGTACAGGGGGCGCGTCTAGTACAAGTGAAATAGCAAGCTCAAGCTACGAAGCCAGGTCATTCGGGATCAAGAACGGCATGAGGTATGGTTATCCTTGTCAATCACCTATACATGTATGAGTGACGGCTTTCTTTAGCCTTCAACAAGGCCGTAGACTGTGTCCTGATCTTAGGACGATACCGTACGAATTTGAAAAGTATGTAATCATTTTTCTTGCTGTGCTTTCATTACTCAACATGAGGTCAGATATAGACAGCTATCATTGCGTTTCTACACCATCTTGATGCGGCATGTGGATGATATCCAGGCGGTCTCCGTTGATGAGGCATTGATTGAAGTTACCACGAGCGTATCACGATGTGCAATTCGACCGTCTTCCCTAGCATTCCCGGATGATCCTGCAAAATCACTTGCAGAACAGATACGATCTGAGGTCAGAGATGCAACAGGCTGCGAAGGTACTTCACATTGACAACGTTCAATGACACTTTCTGATACAAATCGTAGTCAGCATTGGTATCGCAGAGAACATACAACTTGCCCGCATTGCCACACGCAAGGCTAAACCTGCCGGATCCTTTCATCTAAAGTCAGAAGACGTGCAAGAGGTCCTTGCGCCGCTAGATATCGACGATCTCCACGGCTTCGGGCATTCTACACGCCAAAAGGCACACGAGAAGCTCGGAGTCACAAATCTCGGCCAACTAGCTAAGAAGAGCAAAGCGGCGTTATGCGATGCGCTTGGCAAGTCTAACGGCGAAACCCTGTACAATGCGATCCGTGGAATTGATGAACGAAAGCTCGAGTCCGACAAGCCGAGGAAGTCTGTCTCGTGTGACATCAATGTGAGCTCTGTTCCTACTTCTCCAGTTTGCCGAATACTCACCCTGGCTTAGTATGGGATACGTTTTGAGAACAATGATCAAGCCAAGGCTTTCATATACCAGATGGCGGAGGAAGTTTCCCGAAGATTGACGGCCATCGACATGTGTGGGCATTCTTTGACTCTGAAGATTATGAAACGCGATCCAAGTGCACCTGTTGAGGCACCTAAGGTACAGAGGATTATCGACACCTTCACGCCGGTACTGATGGATGTTCTCCTTATAGTTCATGGGGCATGGCATTTGTGAGACATTCAACAAATCAACTCCATTAAGCAGCACAAACAACCGAGCTACAAGTAATCCAAAGGATATTGGTGACCATGCATGGAAGTTATTGAATTCTTGGGATTTCGATCCGAAAGAGCTGCGTGGGGTTGGCATTCAAATACAGAAGCTAGAGATGACCTCGGCATCTAACACTACTGATCCTGGGCAAGTGAAGTTGGCGTTCCAAGTCAAAAGCTCCACCACAGCCCTGCCGAACAACCCTGAACAAAGCGACCTTGGAGTACCCAGGATTGTCACAGACCCCCCTTCCCAAGATGATCCACCCCAAAATGAGTCTCACATAGTAGACCTCCCCTCTTTCTCCCAGGTCGACAGGGACGTTTTCGACGCATTACCAGAGGATGTCAGGAAGGAGCTAGAATTTGAATACCAGCGCCGATCACGTTCACCAATGCCAGAGGTACGACCCACCCCCGACGTCCGGCCAAAAATCATCGTCAAAGGCGTCAATGTCAAAAGAATCACCCAACAACTTGCACCGAGGAATAGAACGATCTTGTCTCCCCGAAAAAACATGCTCTTTGCGAAACGTGATGGCCCATCGCACATGCGCGTATCTGAAGCAGAGCTTCGTAAACTTGGTATCGACCCGGATGTATTTGCTGTCTTGCCTGTCCATCTGCAGCGCGAGCAGTTGATCATGGCTCGACATGCGAAAAGCGGAAGACTTCTTGAAGAGCGCAAGATCATCAAGGCTTCTGGTCGCTCGCCATCTGTACCCTATCGCAAGAAGCCTCCTCCTCAGGCTAAGCACCCACAGCCGCCTCTTCTGAAGCAGCAGGGTAAGCAGCCAGGGGAGAAACTGTACTTCACCGAAACTGGAGATGTTCTGACCGTCATCGAGTCATGGGTCAAGGGATTCACAGATTATCCGCCTAATCAAAGAGACGTCGACTATTTCAGCAAATTTTTGGTGCAGAGCGTAGAATCCGCTGATACAGGCATGGAGAAAACCATTGCTGTTATGAAATGGTGGCTTGTCCTCTTGCGGAGGAGTTGGGACGTTTATGAGCGCAGCACGGAGGATGGTGGAGGCTCAAGTGCCGAGAGCATCGGGAGAACTTGGTGGAAAGCATTCCGGGAAGTGAAGGCTAAGGTGGATATCGCTGCTAGGCGTCGGTTCGGTGGTTCATTATCTCTCAAGTGATTATTTGGTATAATACAGTTATTCTGAGTAAATCATGCCCGCCCACCAACCCCATTGATCCCGGAGGCTAAGAAGAACTGGACAGAGTGTCCGTGTTTCTTCGCCGAGCCGGCTGTCACAAATGCGAAGTCAGCTAGTCCAGCACCCTCAAATGCAGATTTGATGTCTGTCTCCTCGAAACCACCATTGTGCGCGACGATATGGCGCGATTCGTTTGGAAACAACTGCTGTGCGGAGGATGGCTTTATTAAATCTGAAACCAGGAGCGAACCCCCTGGTTTCAGATATGATGCAAGAGCTGTGGTGACCTTTTTGATGGAAGGGAAATGATGGTAGGAGGATGCACACTAGTATCAAGATGTAAGCATCATACGTTGCGGATGACCCGTAGACTTTACCACAACCACATCAAACTTCATTCCATCTAACTGATCTGGGGAAGCGGAAAGGTCACAACATACAGCCCTCATCTCCTCGGGTGGTATACCCTGATTTGCGACGCTCTGATTGTACTGATCGACCATGTTCTGGCTGATGTCCACGCCCACGATGCATTTGGCATGCGAAGCAAGTTCTTTTGAGATTAAACCTGCAATACGGTATATTGGGACGGGTTCAAGGGGTGTCAGTTATTCTAGACGCCAACCTGTGCCACAAGCATAGTCCAGAACCAACGTCGAGTCCTCGTTGAAGGGATAAGCGCCGATCATAGCTGCTCCAAGTCGCCGAGCAAGCTCTTGCGCTTCAGGACGATCATTGTACTGATGAGCATGCTCGTTGAAGTAGTTTTTGTTGACTTGTTTGAAATCATGGTGATCTTCGTGGACATGATGGGAGTCATGCTGGGGATGGCTACAGTGGGGGGTGTGGTGGTGGTGTTCAGCCATGATCGTGCGAGCGCAGCCTCTTCACTCTGCAACTTTAGCTCTCTTTGTTGTTGCCATCAAATTGACAAGTGTCGATAATCGATCGTGTAGTGCGTCGATGAAGACGAGCTACATAGTACAGCTGGATAAATACCATTACCCGAGGCACAAATTGGGGCATCATGATTTTGTTTGTTGTTGTGGGCTGACGCTGCACCCCTCTACATCTCCGAGTCTCATAAGTTGACATGCTGACTTCATTTTATGAGGCTCCTCATCTGAGGCCTCAGGTCCTGTTGTGAATTCTCGCCCTCTGCTGGTGATCTTGTGCACTTACTCAGCGCTCAGCGATCCTCACTATGATGTGACGAACTTGATTATTTGGGGTTTAATTTAATTTATACTAAGCTAATGGACCGCGTGACATTCAGCGTCGTAGCGAGCGACGTGTTTTTTTGAGTGGGTCTCAAACGTCTACACTCCAAGTGGGCACGTTCGGTGTGGGTCGTGGTAGTCGTGGTCCGTGCACCTTTCGTGTATGCGTTGGGATGTTGTCATCCCCTTTCAGGCTCCGTCCTCCTATGGTGGAGTAGGATCACTTAGCAGACGACTCGCATTAGATTTGGGCTTGGCCTCTTTCTAACCTTCCCGTCGTCTCGCTTGGTGAGCTAATAGACCGTTATATTGTTTGGTTACTTTCTAACCTTCACGTCGTCTTGCTAGCTAGTATTTTCGAGTTAATTCAATCACTTTGTTCTCATCAGAAAGTTATTTCTTCATGTCTAATAATGGAGAAAAGACCCAAACTATCTCGACGCCCTCGAAAGAGCCGACGCAGGGAACCTCAGACCTCTCTTGCGTTGCTGCAATGAACTCATCAATGAGTATCAATGTGACCGCAAGTGGTTAAATCAGGGGGAAATCTCAATGGTGCCCTCGCTATAAGTACTATATGTCGGAATGCTCGATGTTTTCGACATCTCCAAAGATTGAGCATCAAAGCGAGGAAGAAAATCCAAAGGGAAGGATAAAGAAACCGAAACTCAGCGAGAGAATAGGGGACCAGACAATCTTCAAGAGGCCGAAGTTGAATGTGTCAAATCCAGTAATGAATCTGAAACAGAGGATGATGAACCATGTATTGTCAAGCGGGGAAAAACCATTGATGTTAGCAAGTTCCCCTGGAGTGGACAACGATCCACGGCACTTGCCTCTCTACCACAGGATATCAGAGAGACCTACTAACAGCTCGAGAACTTCACCACTGATCCAAGGTCCATTGTCCAAAACATTCTGTCCACTCCTGGATGTCCACCATTCCCGCCTGGCGAATGGCTCAATGTCGTTCGATGGAAGTACATCGACCTCACGAAAGTCCTTGAGTCTGCCCATACTACAGAGCTGGACCCAAAGCAAACCCATGTCATTGATGACGAGGTTGAACTTGCCTTCCGAGTCACGAAGTCATGTGGATCAATCAAATCATCCCCTGACCATAATACCACATTCACCATGTATATGAAGAGTCGGTTAAGATAGGTGTGATAGTGTGTAAACCCCCTCGCGCATTGGGGAAAGACGAAGCTGATGGCTTCGATATACATGGTGAAGGTGGTATTATGGTCAGAGGATGATTTGATTGATCCACATGACTTCGTGACTCGGAAGGCAAGTTCAACCTCGTCATCAATGACATGGGTTTGCTTTGGGTCCAGCTCTGTAGTATGGACAGACTCAAGGACTTTAGCGAGGTCGATGTACTTCCATCGAACGACATTGAGCCATTCGCCAGGCGGGAATGGTGGACATCCGGGAGTGGACAGAATGTTTTGGACAACAGCGTTCGTAGCCTCAGATTGTTACCTCATTTTTAGGTTTATTGGGCTCGAATTTTCCTCGGTTCAGGTTTACATGTCACCAGTTATCAATGCCAGCTTGGCTCCTTAGCCTAACGAGGAGTCGAATTTTGCGTATCCTTTGGGAGCGTGCGCCAGCAGAATCGTGCGAGGTCCATTAGAGCTATTTTAGTAAATGATGGCGGCAGCGTTCGTTTTTTTTTGTAAATTACACAAATCGGGACTTGGTCTAATGTTAGGCTGATTGTACTGACTCCTTCGCCTCATATCGTGCCAATGTCCCCCAAACCATCGAATAAGGTTCCATTCATGCTCGAGGATGGCAATAGCCTCAATGAAGACGATTTTGACCATCACAGTGTGCTCGATGCTCTCGACTTGATCGTGAACTCAAGCCATTCAAGAACAGTTCCTTCGTCATCCAACCCTCAACAGCAGTACATGCAGCAGTGCCATCCAGAGTCAACAGTGCCTCCAGGCTGATATGACACTCATGGACAAAGGGTTAATTCTTGTGCGCTCGACACTCGTTTTCCCTTTGTTGAGCGTCTGTAGTGTCGACCATGTGTCCGCTCATCTTTTGACACCTCCGAGCTCGTCAATGAAATCAATCTCCAATCCATCATATTGAGTACGAATGCAGCATGAAGCTTTTCATTGCGCTCTGAATCAATGCGTTTGAGTTTTTTCGGCTCATGCCAGCCTGTTGAAGTTTGTTGAAGACTGTAGTGAAATGAAGCAGTTGGTTCTGGTGAGGTTGGAGAGCTCATCGAGGAAATAGTCTGGGTTATCACGGACAGGTTGAGAAGCTCGCGCTCGTAAAGACAGATAGCTGCTCGCTTCACATCGTGGCTGATTTTGCAGAATGCCACGGCAGTAGAGCTGGATTGAAATGCAAAAGTGGTATAATTTCTAGCCAATTCCCGATTTGTGTGGTTTGCAAAAAAAACGAACGCTACTGCAATCATTTACTAAAACAGCTGTAGCATTCAGGAGTGTTAATGCACCTTGCAGCCACATCAAACAGTGAACTCTTACTCCTCCATGCACCTCATCTTATACTCCATGTACCTTACCTTGTCTTCCGCGCCCCTCATCCTATCTTCCATACCCCTCATCCTGTCCTCCATACCCCTCATCCTATCCTCCATATTCCTCAGTTGCATCGCCTCCCAGTTTGATCGCGGAATGTCGACAGGTGGTGGTACCTGGCGTTGCGGGGCGTTGGGCTGTGGCTTTGGTAACAACACATAGCTCATGACTTGAGTTCATTAGTGGACTACATGTGTCAATTGAGTGAGGGACCTACCGACTCTGGGTGATCTTCGCTTCACCACCGAGGGGCTCTTGCGTGACTGGGAAGGCGACTGGCTGCGAACGGACTTGGACCGTGCCCTTACCGGTGATGGGGAGCGAGGCTCACCTCGCACCCCCGACCTTGCCGTGGCTCGCTGTCTGGAGCGTTGGTCGCCATCTTGGCATTTCTTCTTGACTCGCTTGCACTCGATGCACACAGACAGGGGGCCAGTCTTGCCTATTGCCCTTACGCAGATCTTGCCCAGCCTGACGCACCGAGGACATGAACCATCGCCCGGTGGCTCAGTTGATGCACCTGTTACTGGGATGGTCTGCAACAAGCACTAGTGTCAATACATGATTGCCGGAGTGCCGTCAATGGTTTACATTCGCTTCGGGCTCCATCTTGACGTTGGCATCGGATTTGCGTTCGGGTGACCAACTCGGGGTACCTTCTGAAGTGCTCTCGCCAGAAGGCGTTCGCGACTTACTTATCCTTTTGAACCGCTGATGCAACGAGCGGCCCCTCGCAGTCGCATTATGCGTCGGTGGTTCCACCTTGGCCTTTCCTTTCGCACTAACCCTCGACACAGGGCCAAAGGCATACTGCCCTTTCCCGCCCTCCGGCAGGGTACCCCCTGTGTGCATCTGGGCAAGTTTTGTTAGGTGGGAAATTGGTTAGAGAATCTTTAAACAGTGTTTGCCATTGCTTGCCGTCACGTTGTGGCAACCCGCGCCTATTCGTTACTCTCTCGGCAATATCAAAGACCTGGTACGCATTCACTTCCGGCGAGGCAACAAAGTAGAAACTGTTCACAAACAGTAAATACATGCCTTCAAAAGGAGTGCTCAGATTCACAGTACCTTAGGGAACCTGGTCGGATGGTAGGATCAACGCTATAACGGGCGAACCTGCTCAACACATCTGACATTGTTGGTCGCTTTTCTGGGTCATCATCCATAAGTTGGCGAGACATCTCGAGTAGGGTATCGCGATCCCTGAACGGGCGACACTTGCTACGCAGTTCCTCTAATGTCTTTCCACAGAACCACAAGTCCGCCCCGTGACGAGATCGTCCAGACATGCCTGCGTCAGAGCAACTTGGGAAAAGTGTCTGCCGACTATACGTTGAATGTACTGGCTCCGACTTTCGCTGCTAGGCATGTCTACATGTTAATCTGACCTCCGCGCAGTGAGCCGTCAGGGTATCAGTTGATAATTGATTAGCCCATCCACTTCTTCAGATCCAACAGCTCAAGATGATCTTGGCGTATTTAGTGCGGATGATATCCAAGCTCTTCTGAGGAGAATGAATTACAAGCCTAACGTCATTCTATCTGGGGAATGTGTCCGAGAATGTGATATTGATGAATTGCAATACATCCTGCAGTTTCCACTCATTGCCTCAGTGTCGGATGTCACTCACGAGTCAGAGTAAGGATACCTGAAGGTCGTGGAAGAAGGGCGAAAGGAGATCGAAATCTTGTAATACCTCACAGGTTAATTCACCTGCGAACCCATACCGTCAGATCCGGGGTCTGCATCTGTCCCGTGCGAGGCGACAACGTCGTACAGATGCCCGTGGCTGGTAGCTGGCTGACGAGCCTAGAAAATCCTGATACGCACCTGTGGTCAGTGGCTAAACAGCTGTTCGAAGCGGTCGACTTCATGCACCAACATGGCGTGGCGCACATGGATTTGAGGCCACAAAACATCTTGGTCCCTCCCACTGGCGGTCATATGTCTATCATCGACTTACCTTGCGTGTCAAGGGCATCAGACAAAGGTTCCGCGGCATTGTGGGCACTATCGAGTATATCACACCCGAGGTAGCTGCTGGTGGCTTCTACCATAGTGTATCACGGACAAGATGAAGATGAACCGTATAGTACACCTGGATACGTACCATTACCCGAGGGACAAATCGGGGCATCATGACTTTGAGTGGCACTCTCGCGCGGAACATCGAATGAGAGAATGTTTGCATTGAATGCAATGATTTGATAGTTTTTTGGGCGGAGCCCTAAGGCACCCGGCCCCGATAGTGGCCCTGACCTGTGCGAGAAAGAGCCGAGGTGAGCTGCGAGGGCGGGGAAAACAAAAGGCAGGCGGGCTGGAGCCTGCTGAAGTGAGGCGCGAACACGGTGTGGTACGGAGACAAGAGACGTCACGTGCCGCACTACCGTTGATGCAAAGTCCTTATTCTAACCCTACACTCGTGCCTCGTTTCGTGATAGAATGCCAATTGTTGTGGGCTGTGACGCTCGATAAAAGCTTACCCCTGAATATTGGCCTCTTCATTGTAGGCACATCATTTCTCCTTATCATTCCTTACTATTCCATTTTCTTCCTGATTCCGATTCCACTTTGTATAAAAGCTTAGCTAGCAGATAGAGCTAGGCAGTCGATCTTTCCCCCCGGAATTGAAGCTCAGTTCGACCAGCTTATTCGTCTGAACCTAAGTCCTTCGATTTTCAACTCTCCTCTGGTGTGAACGTTTCCTAAATGCCACATGGGCTGACGCTGCACACACCTGGATCCCATCTAGATCTCCGAGTCTCATTGACATGCTGACTTCACTTTATAAAGCTCCTCGATAGAGGCCTCATATTTTGTGGCTTCAGATCCATGTGTACCATGGCGTGGCACACATGGACCTGAGGGCACAAAACATTTTGGTCTCTCCCACCGGCAGTCATCTGTCTATCATCGACTTTAACACGTCCTTTGCGTGTCAAGGGCATCAGACATGGCATTGTGGACACTACCGAGTATAT